>JAMKCH010041494.1:0-28864 GCA_023653785.1 Ophioderma brevispina
AAAAATCAACCCATTAACACTTTAGAACAAACCGGCGACTGCGCGTCAAATTCGTTTCCTACTACTATTTATAAGAATTTCCAAGTACATGGAGGGACCAATTTGGCAAATTAGTTGTATACATACACTAAAGTATTGATCATTTGTGCCTTCTTCCATTACTCCAATTATTAAACCTTACGATTATGGAAGTTTCATATTTTGCGTTTTAAAAATAACAATTCACTTAAGGGACCTACTAATCGTCTTGGCGTTGTAAGTCCTTGCTTTTAACATGATTTTCATATTCATCAATAATGAATTGCAATTTAGAGGAACAAGTCCTCAAAGCTAAATAGTAGGCAGCTTTAATATCAGTTTTGTACTTGTAATAATTAATTATTATTGTTCATGGCACGATTAACAAAAGTCGTCACTTCACGTAATATGTAATGTATGTACAGGGGATTGAATTATACGGCCCGCATTCCAGAATTGTTTACTACACGCGATTTTTAACTTCAAAATTTTAATTTTTTAGTTTTTTAAATATTTGTAACCATTTGCCTACTTACAAAGCTTTCAACACGAGTAACATCGTCGTGATTGAAAGACGCTAACTTGAGTGGATAAAAGACCCCGATTTTTTTTTTTTGTTTTTGTTTTTTTATGGAAGGGCACAAGTGTATATGGTTTTCCGTAGCGTTTAAGGTAATACACCAACTGGGCGAGAATGAATTGCAACATATGCTGTTGTCAACATGGACAGTGCAATGATCTGGTTCCACTTGAGAAAACACGCACTAACACCTAGCCCCTTGCACTTAGTTTTTGAATTGCGATTTTGTTGGGGGAGTTCTCTAACTCCTTTCTGTAATTGCGTTTATAGCCGTGCGCTTGTCACCCGTTCCCGGCATCCCCCCCAGGACCCCCCGACTTGACCATGGTTGTATTCTATAATGGTCTAGTAAACCAGCAAAATGATGTCCCTTTTTAAAAAATTGGGAAATCATACCCCGTGACGTCTTTTGATGACGTCATCAAATTTTTGGAGAAAAATATGTAAATTTTTCAATTATTTAATTTTTTAAGTTTTGATGTTTTTTATAATAATATAATTTGTTATTATCTTCCACCCCATTTGCAAATATTCTTTCGTTTCATTTATAATCAGTTTTAAATATATTTTCCTAATTGACTTATGTACAAACAAAAACTTTAAAAAAACGGCGATTTTCTCAATCCTGATTTTTACTTGTTTTTGGGCATGAAAAAGTAGCTATTTTCTCTGACAAAACCTACTCTGCAAACCATTTACTATCCAACCCATCTTTTTTAACTATTTTATATGCATTAGGATGTTATCTGAGCAAAAATATGAATGTTTTATATTTCTTCAAAAATATTTTAAAACATCCGGACGAAAAATGATGCGGTCATCAGATGGCCTTTGGTGGTAAAAAATTCGAAATATTTTTTTTACCTTATAATGTTAGCTGACCTTGCCCTCTTTATTTTCAAAGCATTATTTCAAAACGTTAATCCCACGTCATAGATTGTAATAAGCCAAAACTGATTATTTTTACATTGAGCCCTATGTAAAATCCCCAATAAAAGGCCATTTTCTTAAAATTGTGGGATTTCCAATTGACTATGATGGTTTTAGAAACGGCAGGACACCGGGTGGTTACCACCACCCCTCCCTGAGAAATCGTTATAATGCAACCCGATGCTTCATATTTGATACAGTGAATAGCTAGACCTACTCTTTCCATTGATACCACAATAAGTATAAAATAAGTACCAACCATACCTAGTGTGGCGTCACCATGACGTCAAAAAGTTCGTGACCGGCAATATTGGCGTTTTCCACAGAAAATTTTCGAAAATTTCCATTTTGCGCTAAAAAGAGTTAGGAAATGTCACATCGGTTTTCAGCACTAAATGATGACAATTGACTAGGTCTTACAGAAACATGAACTTTAGAGCCATAATGTGCATAATATTTTATAAAAAATGTACAAAAATATCTTGGGTGGCAAACACCCCCTCTTAACCCTTCGACTTTGACGGCAGACCCTAACCCCTGGTGCAAGGTGCTGCTACGTTGGCATTTGTTTTCGCTATAATAACCAGAAAGGCCGAGGGAATGATTACCTAGAATCTTTTAAAACGAAAGCGTCTGGCACTTTCAGCGCATTAGGTCACTAGGGGTGGTATCCACCCTCCCCGTAATAACGAGGGTTACTTTTTATCTAAACCAACATACCCATCGCCGTGTGTTCGCAATTCCTATAAACATTCTAACAATTACCCAATGGTGGTCAAATTGAAATCATTGCGATATGGGTTTCTATTCATATCATAAAGGTACCATCAATATCGTCACAACGACATCACACTCCTCAATAAACCACAAATTTCCCCGAATTCCATATAGACCTAATTTCAATATGAGCCAAAATGTACAAACAAGAGTTTTTTTGACACGTGTTGCTTTATATGAAAGAAGGAATTCTGATATACAGAGCAAGGTTTCATTCTTATATCGTAGATTTTTTTTCTAATAAAAAAAGTGGAGGGTAAATTTGATGATTTACACCCAGTCTGATCTGAGACAATAGAAAAGGTAGACGGTTGTATACTGGGCAAAAGACTCTGAGAAAATTACTTCAAGCGAAATGAAACAGAAGATTCACGCGTCCTTTGGTTAAAATAAACCTTTGCACCATTTTTTCGAGAAGAGGATCTCACACATCTTTTAGACACAGATCTCCAATCAGTATATTGTTTCATGTGATATCCTATGTGCAGAGACTTGGAAACTCCAGAACTAGAGAATATGCGTAATAATTAATTTCCGCGACATATCCACATGAATGCCTCAAGGACGTTGCTAAACCCGCTTCAACCTGAGATGAAGCTCAGCTCAACACACTGTAAGTTCAGAACAACCAAGGGAAGATTAGGAAAGAAGGCCTGATTTTAGAAGCCCGTTAGAGCGGGGAACCTGAATTTCACGCACGGAGAAAACCAGCATACATGTATGGATCAGCAAACCAAATGCGGTTTTCTTAAAGAAACTTGGGCGTTATTGTGACAACGAGATGTACCAATTTTCACAAACAATCAACTACTTCAAGATAACGATATTCTTGTTTCCCGTTTTAAAAATTTTGATTATAAATATGAGATTTTGGACCACGCTCCAGCGGCCTATTCCTTATTTTGAGAGCAAATCACAATATGACAGGATCGATTAATTCCGCAGAAGTTATTAATTGCAAATGCGACCTCCTCGTTGTCTAGTGGTAAGGTATCTATGGTCATAATAATATTTTTCCGGGTTCCAATCTAACTAGACCTTCTTTTAAATAGTTAAAGTCAAAAAGATCGTGCCTCAGTGCTCTTTTATATAGGTTTGTAAGGGAAATGTCAGCGTGCCGCCGTGCCTCGTGTTTAAATTGCTTTCAAAGCATTGGAACGAATATTTAAAAACATATTTTGCTTGAAATTGATGTTACCAGTATGTCAAAAATTCTACACTTCTAAATTATAACCTGCCAAGATGGTTGTCAATTCTGATAATGCCTTGTATTGCTCCACTAGTTGGAGGTGAGAGGCAAATTCCTGAAAACTCTCCGACCAATTTGTTCTGATATAAATTGCGAGTCCCCTTTAAAGTGGTCCCACATGAATTCACTGAATAAACGCGACCTTGTAGATATCCAATGATGTATAAAACATTTAACTTGGAATTGGGTCCTCCGACTCTCGTTAAAAGACCTTTCAATTCGGTACTGAGTCCACAAAATGGGAAGTGTATCAATTAACATAGCATGCATCAAATTACGACCCACATTGATGAAATCAGATATATTTTCTTTTGATAGAAAAACAGAAACAACCATAACAAATACAATTACCTCATTCATTACATTGCTGGTACTCAGTGCAGCTTCGTCTGATCTTCATCCTATTCATTCACTCTCATTGTTGGTCCTGATTTCTTTCAGAATATCTAAACTGGGCCTGGGCCAATTCACATCCTCGGTCCGAAAAGGTTCAATTTGTCAATCAATCAAAACCATCCGTGGCCATTTACATTAGCTTCAGAAAAAGTCACCAATTGGTAAGCATTTTTTTTTCAACTCCCCCACTTTTGCAATGTGGTACACTAAATCATATCAACAGTTAATAACAGGATCAATGTGGTCACGTTCAATGCAACATTTCTTCCCCTCATACTCATACTAGAGCAAGGTCATTCATACAACCAAAGACGTAATCCTGCCTAGCGCGATAACCTCCTCCTTCCATCAAACCCTAATCAGAACTCATAAAATTCCTATTCTTGCCACTACATCGTGAAACCTGGGTACTTTTGAATCGTAATTTTTGGTTTTTTACGTTGCCAATACCCCCTGAAAGCACTATATACCATCTTTGTGAATGACCCCGAGGCCCCAGAAGGTCAGTGCGTACTCTGGTGGGAATTCATCGGTGAGGTGAGAAATGTCAACCAGCCTTTTTCCTATTTCTCGCCCTTGTAAGGACTGTCTTTACCAGCATATCACATAGAAGTGAACCAACAAGTGAAGAATATGAAAAAAGCGACATTACTGACTCTATCTTTCTGACCTACTGATCATCACGCCTCGGTCTTGATTGATGGTCATGTTGAACCTCTGATTACCCAGGATGATTACGTTGTCGGGCTCATCTTTGATATATGTGGAATTAGGGTCTAACAATGACATTCGATTGATATTCATCGGTATGAAGATCAGCCCAAGTGGCACTGCTCACAATGCCGATAACGGCATTGAGAATGAATAAGGTATATTCATCCCTAACGTCCCTTAGCTGCATATAACACTTTTGAAAAAGTTACGGATCGGACCCCTACCATGGGAAATTGGCCTAGATCTACTAGAAAAATAACGCTCGCTCCTTTTTTGCGTGATAGTCAGATCTTCTCTTCTCCTGTGACTTTAGGGATATAGAGGGAATTTGCAATGTTTCTTCCTTTTTTCCTTAAATGTTAAACAAAATATCTATATCTCACACAGTTTGGGTATAAATTAGGTTAAATGTTATACATTATCTATGTAAAATTTTGAACCAGTTTATTGTACTCCTTGTTGAGGGATCGTACTTTTAAGAAAAAACAATTGGGAAGCTTACTGGCGTAACATACCAGATAAACGTGATACTTGTATACAATGGTCTTTGGGAGTCTGCGTAGGACGCTCTAATTCAAGAAACCTGTGACAAATTGGAGCGTTTGGGTTTTTTCTGTCTTTCCCTCTCAAAGTAGAAGTCATAATCCTGACGCCATTTGATCACCATCTTGGAAAACTTCAACTATTTCCACAGGCTAGACTATCATATGCTTGTATTTTAAGAGCATCAAACAATTGGTTTTCTCATGCATGGACGAGCCCCCATAAGGGTTCAACCAATTTCTCTCTAAATGCAGCACTGGCGACATTGGTTATTGAATTGAGGGAGCACGCCGAAAGAGCGACATTAACTCTAAAAGTCCTTTTGGAGTGGGGGAAACTCCCTCTTCAAAAGTGACCACTCAATTCAAAATATTTCACTCTTTCACATTAAAAGAAAAGTCTAATCCAAGGTTGGGGATTCCCCTGTTTTGTCAGACATTGCAAAAAACAACCAACAATAAACCGCTTAAATGAACGCCCAAAAGCGGCTTCGCCTACTTATGGCATTTATCTGCTCTTACGTAGTAATTTATGAAATCCCCGGACCATACCACTTGTCAATCGGAGATAGTGTGAAAGGTCCATCATGTTTCCTAGAGTAAAGGGGGGTGGGGGGGTTTGAGTGGTTTGTGCAAACTATTGGAGATTCTTTAGGTGTAAACATGAGATTAAATCAGAATAACCATTTCCTTCAAATAAAGCAAAATGGGCAGCAAAGCAAACAAACGCGTTTGTAATATTTTTTATGCTAAAATTGAAACTCGAACGTATTTTTAAGTGAGTAAGGGCAAAATTTTTGGATGTCTTAGGGGTTATGACGTCAAAGAGGTGTATGAATGATCGTAATTATTTGATACAATAAAAAGAAGAAAGCCATAGCTATACATTGGTACTTAATTACTACCATTGGGTATTATTTGGTTGGCAGAATACTCCCGATGGTTCGACATTTACATAACATACACCTTACACGGTGATTAACCTTCGTCTTACCAAGGGGGGGGGGGTGAGTGGTTGCACAGTAAAACTTTTCCTCCGTGGCACTTAAATTCCAAATCTTTCATAAAAGCTTGCCAGTTAATTGTTTTCCTCATCCTTTCTGGTCATTTTAAAGAAAAATGTGAAAGTCCCCCTGCCCCCCGTGGTTAAGGTAATGTCCACCAATGTCGGAAGGGGAGGGTGGTGTGTTGCTAACCCAAGGATGATTTTATGCTACATTTTTTAAACTATATTCTTCACAGTATGGCTCTAAAACTCTATGTTTATGAAAAATTTATCAATTGCCATCATTAGACCTGAAAACCGCATGCAATCCGATATCCCTAACTTTATTAGCGCAAATTTTCGATTTTTCTGTGGAAAATTACAATTTTGCGCAACTCACCGAACTTTGTGACGGTCATGTGACGCTATACTAGTTATGTTGGTACTTTCGTTAAAAGCTTCTAGTAACATTCCCTCATCCTTTCTGGTTATTTTTGGGCGAACACAAATGCGAAGGTAGCCCTTCACCGGGGTTAGGATATGTCGTCGAAGGTAAGAGGTGGTCTTCCACCCAAAGAATATTTTTGGTAGAATTTTTATAAATATTATGATAAAAAAAAACATATAGCTCTAAACGTCCTATGTTTTTTGTAAGAACTAGTCCATTGTCAGCATTTAGTGCTGAAACCGCATGAAAATCGGACATTCTACCTTTTTTGGCGCAAAAATGGATTTTTTTCGAAAATTTGTCCTTGGAAAATGCTAATTTTGCCGGCTCGCGGACTTTATGACGTCATTGTGACGCCACACAATGCATTTGGTACTTATTTGGTACTTATTTTTTGGGTATCAATGAAAGAAGAGGATCAATAGCTATTACTGGTACAAATCATAACATCGGGTCATTATAACGAATGTCTCGAGGGGTAACCAACCCTGTGTCCTGCCTTCCTAACTCATAGTCATTGAAAATCACCATTTTAAGAAAATGGCATTTTAATTGGGGATGTTACATAGGCTCAATGTAAAAAATGGATCATGTTTGGCTCCTTACTCATCTATTAAGTGGGGTTCACGGTTCAAATATGCTTTGAAATTAAAGAATGCAAGGTAGCCTAACATATTAAGGTACAAAACAAATATTTCGAATGTTTTTTACCCCCAAGGTCAATCTTGATGACTCCACTCCATCTTTCGTTCATATGATCTACTAAAATATATTTTGGAAATAAAACATTCATATTCTTGCTCAGTACATCCTAATGCAGATAAACTAGTTAAAGATGGTTAAATTGTTGCAGAGTAAATTTTTGTCAGAGAAATAGCTACATTTTTCAAGTAAAACTCAGAATTGAAGAAAATCGACGCCGTAAAGTTTTTGTTTTGTAATAAGTCAATAGGAAATATATTTAAAACTGATATAAAAATAAAACGAAATAATATTTTGCGGATGAGGTGAAGATAAATAACAACTAATTAGCTGGGCTTAATCCGTAATATGCAAGAAATAATACTTGAAAAGTTACATATTTTTCTCCACATGTTAAAGACGTCATCGGGCTATGCATCCCACTTTTTTAAAGGTACAATAATTTTTCTGGTTTACTAGACCAGTTAAATACAACCATGGTCGTCGGAGGAACCTGGGGGGATGCACGGTAACGGGGAACAGCTCACGGGGTATTACTAAGCCAGAGTACGATTATCTTACATATAAACGTTCGTTTAGCTTAAAATCGCGCTAAACAACCTTTTTGGAATACGGACTAATGTTAAATGTTTGTGTTCATGTTAGTTGTCTCGATATTTGAAATAACACACCCCTACTAATACCTTGTCGCCTCTGACGCCCCTTATGCTCGTTTCGAACAATGCCCTCCTTTGGAATTTGCCCATAGTATTATGATAGGGAAATGACTTTCGAAAATTTGATCATTGTTAGTTGGAATAATAACCCTTATTGGCGAGATATTGACTCTTCGGGCATAACGGACTCTTCGGAATATCTGAGTTGAGATCCGACAACGGGTGGTATTTTTTTGACCAATCTTCAAATTTAAATATGTGGTTAATATTCTTACAAATTATAAATTATGGTATTCTTAGGCTTAAAGACTTTAAAAAACCGTAAGGCATATCACCCACCATATCAATTATAGCAGATATGAGTTTTCTATTATCAAAGTCATATCTTTCAACATACTTTAATCCTATAATTATTTACTCAATATACTGAGCAATTTTGTCGATTTGAACGTACTTTGAAGACGGCTATATTTCTCTAATAGTACACCAAGGTTTTTCTAAATCAAAATTATGATGAGAAATTCCCCAAAAAAAATTCATGGGTGTCATTTTTTAAAAATGTGTTCTTCCGATGTATTCTTGGGGGAAGGTTTAAACAGGGGGTACAATATTCAAGAGGGAACAAAGTGTGTTTTAATGTTTATACCATCATGTGAGTACCTTTCAAGGATTACGAAAAGGTATAGTTTTGGAATTTGAGGCCCTGAAAGAAGAGCCATAAATCCAAGGATATTCGTCCGGCTGCATGCGATGTCAGGATGTGCATGATATTTGCCGTAGCTATTGCCCAATCGTTTCGGGGCACTGGATCAGAATCGCCAGACAAAGTTCACACAAGAGTTCCAATAAACTTACGAAGCCAATGTCGTAAAGGACGCATAAGGGGCAAAATTCGAAATCAGGGGATTGCCTCTGATGAAAACCGAAACTCGGTGCTAGTATGGCTGTGTACCTAGATACTGTATTGCAGGTTCAAATTCGATTGGCCTTGCCATGATAACAGGGGCCGATTACGTAGGCGGCGGACGGCCGCGCCGTATTCAAAATTTGACAGGTTTTGTTCAATGATAACAGGGACCCATTATCGCACGGCTGACGGCCCGTATCTAGAAAATACTACAGGGACAAGAGTTAAATTGGTTGAACCTTGGTGGCTACTTTGTTGAGTATTGTAACCCATTGACTTGTGCAAAACATGTAGATTGGTGCAAGTAACATTGCATGTAATTATCAAGCCTGAAGACCATATGTATGCAGGTCAGTTCTTCACTTTTGTCTCTGGATGGTAAGATCGACAAGCTCTTAAAAAAAAAAACAACCAAACACTAGCAATGCACCCTGAGTCGGGTCAGTATAACCTTTGCCCGCAGGACTGACTTCTCAGATAATCGCATATTGTCAATGCATTTGTGTTAAACTAACTGAATACAAAAGTGCATAACACCATAAAGTTGTCAAATGTGTCCTATTTGGAAGCGCATCCTTTAAATGCTTACATAGTTTTACATGTATGCATTTATTGTGCAATGCTTATAGTGGTATAATACTTTAATATCCTTCCTTTCTCTGATGACAGTGTTCTTGGGACCCTTATGGTTTTTGGATCCCCCCCCCAAGTCATGGTCATGTTTACGCCAAATATTGTTGGATTGTCCACATCAAGTCACTGGTGCAATTCAAACTGTTTCCCTGATCTTACTTGAATGGCAATGGCAGTCCTGTAAGACCATTTAAAATTCTCCAGAAGGCATTATTCGTCAGACAATCCCTTTTTGTACACATCTTGCTGGCTCTTCATGTAGTCAACTCTCCTTATTTTAAGTAGAGATAGCGATTTGGCACTTCTATTTTGACTGACTTACATCAGGTAGTGGTGTATTTCAAGTTTCAGATCACATATGACGTGTGTGCATAGATACTAATACAATGATCCCACATGTATAAGATAAAGTAAAATGAAATGTTAATTTTTATGTTTTGTAAAATGTTTGATATAAAAAGTTACAATGATGACACAATTGTGTTGAGGTGTCATTAACCTTACCTACATGAATAAGGCATATGAATTTTTCTATTAGACCATTTATTATGGGGTTTAGACCTTTTTTCTTGGTGTAAATTATTGTACACAAAAATGCATTTGAACCTTGATATACATTTCTACTTTGTTGTCAATCTTTTGTTGAGCTGTTTTTTAAAAGTCATATTTTAGGTATGATTTGCAACATTTTTGGGTAAAACGTAAAGGACTTACCCACCACCTTTTGAGCTTCATATGTTTGTTACAACAGGTAAGTATACATAGCGCAGGGAAATGAAAATTTCTGTTATCTAGCTATGTATACTTACCTGTTAAGATTCCCTCCCTGCCATCCCCACCAGCACCCAATTCACATAGCAGGAACCTGTTATAACTGGCAAATGCTATTGCTATTCTGCAGGTACCTGTTATAACTGACTCAATGTATACACTGCATATAGTGCTATCATATCACAATAGTATTATCGCTTTATTCCGTAAAGCTTATGTAGGATTAAAATCAATCTCCTCCCATATCCTCCCTCGCTAGTTTAGTGGATAAGAGCATCGATTTACAATGCAGGTATCACAGGTTCGAATCCAACCATGGCCTTTTTAAAATAAATGTATTTCAATATTATTTTAGAGTAAAGAGAAACATTACTAAGTTCAGGGTTGGAAATACGCGTGTACAATTCGTTAAGGAACAGTAACCCGTTCCACTGGTACCTGCTATATAGCACTGTATGCAGTGTATAGATGATGTGACCTATGACGTCACTTGTTGACATTCAGGATGCCTTCTGTTGTTTTCTGGTAGGCAAAATATTACAGTAGTTTCTGTGACAGACCACATAAAATCTGGTTATAAATTACTTGCAGAACTTTCCTGATCTAAATTGGTCACAAAATGCAGCTGGTAGCATTAGCTTATTATGCTTGATAAGAAAGTTAGTATTATTTAATTCGAAACAAAAGTTACAGCAAAAAACAGAATTTCCCCATGCAAAGTATAGGTGCTTTTGCCTGCCAGTTTCTCTCTTACACCAACAGGGGGCGCCATAAACATAAACAAATGTCACATCATCTATACATTGAGTCAGTTATAACAGGTACCTGCTGAATAACATCTACCAGTTATAACAGGTTCCTGCTATGTGAATTGGGTCCCACCAGAAGTCCTTTTATGTCCGACTTCCAAAACAAAACTGAGGGATTTTGGCGGTGCCCGCTGGCGCAAGGGATTATGGGAAGCTTTTTAAGGGCGATTGTAGGTGGGAACCAGACAAAATGACACCCATGATTTTCAAATTCTCCATGAAATTCTGTATTGGAAAAACATTGGTGTCAAAATTGTATATGAAAAAAGGAAAGAGTTCCATATGTACCCCTCTTAAAAATTTTACAGGAAACAATTGTGTATGGATGACATTTGCGACACGTGGGATGTTGCGAAGCTCCTGTCTTACAGCTTGAATGTTCTCAGGTTTCTGACGCTCCTTGTCCGTCCGCTTCGTCCTTTGTTGATATTTTCCAAAGTTTCCTCTGCTTCAAACAGCTTTCTCAGATAGCAGGCTTGGTTGGTACTCTCACTCCAGGTAACCTGTTTGGCCATTGCCGTTGTACAGCTACATATATAGCTACCAGTTTGGTAGTAAATCTTAACCGCGATGGCTCGTTGTTGTGGCGTAAATTGAGGTGCCATTACTATGAGAATAATTTTAGATTTGAAAAGCCCGCCCTGACACAATACAGAAAATTGGTATTTAGCACAACTGCATGCTATGATTTCAGAAACAATTGATGTGAACTTATCATTATTCCATCATGAAATACCCATGGACAAGTATGTTTTGCTGACTCATTGTTCGTTGGACCATATCTTGAAAACCACTCAACTAAAATGAATATTTTTTTTCAGGTAAGATGCTTTATGATAAAATAAAATCCACTTTCATTTTGGGTAAAGTTTTATTTGGTCACGCTGTAGAGCAAGATGATAGTAAATATACAACACTTTCCAGTTTCTATAGGATATAAATGCACCATGTATATTTTACTCAGCTTTGATTAGTGATTGGATGTCTGACCAAGCATGACCACACAATTGGAAGCAACGAAAAAAAATGTTTGGCATAAGTGAATATTTTTTTCTTAATGTCTTTCAAATGAATCCGGGAAGCTTTTGAAACCAGCCATCTTCAGTTCAGTTTTTAACCATCTAAATCGCACATTATAAAACAAGACAAAGCTGGTGCACAAGACCGAACAAGACAATTGGAGACAGATACATGTCGGCAATGAAATTGAAGCATGTCTGGGACTACTGGACAACGTTATCGTCAGGACTGCTCGGCAAAAAAAAAAAGAGATTAAATGCATTTACTGAAGAAGATTCCCACGGATTTGTTATCGTGTAACATTTAAGCTAGATAATGGCATTTTAAAATCTTCGTGGCGAAGACATATCATTGTTGAACTGTAACGTTTTTGATTTGTGAACTTTAATCACCCAAACAGAGTAATTCTTGAAAACGTTTCTGTTTATTAATTGCGATAACCATTGTAATTGGACATTCCAAGTTGTTGAACCATTTTTTTTAAAAATCAAACACAATTTTTGTTATGATACATGTATAAAAACTCAGATTATTTATTCACAAGGCCCATTTGTTTGTGCTAAAAGGGTATGGCATAACAGATGTATCGTTCCGCTTGGACGGTTTTACAGCTTTATTACTGTATTGAATGCGCGTGGAGAATACAAACAGCAATAAACTGTATAGGATAGGGACGCTGACTCACTAAAGTGGTGACTCCCAGGGCACTACCATTGGAAAGCATTTTTTTCCAAAACAGATATTTGAACAATTAAAGTACACATCTTTCGGACTTATTTGAGGCCTTGACGTAATACACGATGAATGAATGACTGTCATCAGTCACTGATAAATTGCATTGCGTCCCGCGTACTGAATGGTTTAAACTTCCGAACTCGTGACTCTGCAATACCATTCCAGTGATGCCATGCATTGTCATAGCATAGTGGGTTGCTGGGTTGCGCGCTGCATGCTGGGGTTGTTATGTTCTTGTTTTGTCGAAGCTCTGTAATATTCGCAATCGAGTAAGCTCCAAACAGAGCGTGATGAACGCACATGGAAAATTACTTACGGGAATCGGCAGATTTTCACAGGGGCCGGATAAACCTCCTCCATTGGAATATAATAAAAATAAGCAAGCAGACAAGCACAAATCGCGATTGTCGAGTCAACCTATCAAGGTATAGTACAGGTTAAAAACTTCCGTCATTGTGTATCGTCAACTACCAGCGTCTATATCATAATACGGTCATTTAGTGTATTGTTGAATATGGAGTCATTGTCGAATTATCTTAATCTTCAAAATATGCTTATCTGCTCTAGCGTGTTTCTTTTCTTTTTCTGGTATATAAGAAGGCCACAACGTCTCCCTCCTGGACCATTGGTGTACCATTTTTCGGTGCCCTTCCTACACTAATCCTTGCTTTCTACATGACTGGCTTGGCACCGCATCAGATTTTTGTCAGGTTGGCCAGAAAATACGGAAATTTTTCAGCTTGCAGCTCGGCGGGACCCTCGTGATAGTACTCAACAGCTATGATTGCATAAATGAAGCATTTCATAACCCGCATCTTAATGATCGTCCACGCAGTGTACTGGGGGATGAATTAAACATAAAGCGAGGTAATTGCAGTTGCTGTTGTTATTGTGTATAGAATTGTAAACCAAGCAAGAAGAGTATTAACTATGCATGTGAGCAGAATATGTAAATTACGTTTTTATGGTACGGAAATTATGTACATTTTAAACGTACGTATTGAATTGATTTTGAATATTTGGCTTAACGCACTCTCTTTGTAAAGACGCCTTTGAAAGACGCCTCAACCATATCAGATCGCCAGAGGCGCGTTTCGAAAGCGAAGCCTTGCCAATCAAAGACGCCTCAACCAGAATCGCCGGAGGCGCGTGTCGAGCTTTTGGCCGAGCGAAGCGAGGCGTCTTTGCGCAAATAGGGATAGTTCTGTGCAAGCATATGTGTCAATCGAAGTATTATGTGGTTATCATATGGGGGATTGTTCCTACTAATTGATTGCTCGTGCCAAAGATTATCTTTCAACTGAACCCTTTCTTTAACCACAAGACAAATGTCCCACTGTAACATAAACAATGCCGCCAGAAAATGGTATCACATTTGGTTGACAGCAATGTATTCATTCGACGCCTTACTATGTATTGCCCAATCAGTTCCCAGGAAAGGTTACGGAAGATTTATCCCGAAAAATAAAAATAAACACACAAAATAAATGCGGAAAGGCGATGCGCAAGAGACTCACCGTGAGAGGGCGCTATACCACACCGTGTACAGGGACTGACAGGGACTGTTGAAAATTAAAAAATAAAACGCAACGCCTTCATGAAAGGCTACAGATTTATCAATTTACTGAATGACAACTTCTCTTTTGTATTTCAAGATATTTCCTTTCAATTGATCGATGATTTATTGGTTGAAGGAGAACATTTTGTTATATTTTAGAGTACATTTTTACACTAAAAAGGTCCATATCTTTTCCTTTAGCAATCCTCAAAACATGTATTGCCATCGTGCCGAAATAATGGAATACAGTTCTAAACAAATTATGTCTTAGAATGCCCGAAGTACTATTCCAAAACGTTTCGGTTCACAGGGGTTTTGACTGCGTGTGGAGAACTATGGAAACACCAACGACGATTTACACTCAGTACCTTACGAGAACTCGGCGTCGGAAAGAGGAGTTTTGAGGAACAAATATCGATTGAGACCAAGGCACTGGTAAACGAGTTTAAAGCTCAGCAACAAAAGCCATTTGATCCAAATCATCTCATTGGTAATGCCGTGTCAAATGTCATATGTTCAGTTATTTTCGGTAAACGCTTTGAGTACTCCGATAAGGATTTCAAAGACCTTCTTTTTAACATCAGCCAACAATTTGACGCGATTGGAAGCGGAGGGCTGCAAATGTTCTTTCCAATCTTACGATATCTACAGCCATCAAAACGCAATCTTAGTAAAGAACTTGTCATTAATCTTCATCAATTCATCTACAAGGTCATCGAAGAGCACCGCAAACATTTCGAATATCAAAATACATATGATTTTATTGATGTTTTTTTGAAAGAAAGCTCGATTGACCACACAAAACACAATCGACTTTATCTAAATAATGATACGCTGGAAACAACGATAGCCCACCTCTTTGCTGCCGGAACAGAATCAACGTCCACTACTTTAAGATGGGGACTTCTTTATATGATAGCGTATCCCGACATTCAACATTCCATTCATCAGGAGATCGATAACATTGTTGGTCGTCATCGTCAGCCACAGCTGTCAGATATATCAAAGTTACCTTTTACGGAGGCAACTCTTTTGGAAATTCAACGCATTGCCTCAGTCGTTCCACTTGGAATTCCTCACTGTGCAGCCAAAGATACCACTCTTAACGGGTTCCACATCCCGAAGGGGGCATTCCTTGTGTCTAATCTATGGGCAGTTCACAATGATCCAGATGTTTGGGAAGAACCGTCTAAGTTCAATCCATTTCGTTTTCTTGACCAATCTGGAAAGGTTAAACACCAACTCGAATTAATTCCATTTTCAACAGGTATGTTAATTCCAAAAAAGTGTTTGTGTTTGTTTGTGTGTCTGTGTGTGTGTGTCTGTGTGTGTGTGTCTGTGTGTTTGTGTGCAACCCATCAGTACATCATTACGACTGTGTATCAAAGGAAAGTACAAAAGCGTACAAAAATAAGTACTCACTTGCTCAAATTTGCATGGCCGTTTTTGTACTTGTAAAATCATCCATACAGGGATGATTGCTTTTACAACCCATGCGTGCATTGTGAGCAGACGGTATACTATGGTACGCTAGGTCGGACATAAAACGGACATAAACAAATTACACAACTGCGTCGAGTTTGACACAACCGCATGGAGTTTGACATAATCGCGGCGAGTTTGCAATACGAGGCGAGTTTGCAATACGAGGCGAGTTTGCAACACTAGCCGAGTTGCGTCCGTTTAATGTCCGCTCTAGTGCGCCAAATAAAACGTCGAGTTTGTAACAACCGCGTCGAGTTGATAACAACCGCGTGGAGTTTGACGCAACCGTTATTCTGTTATTTTTAAGGAGTTGAACGATTGTAAGTGGGAGTGGTCCTGGAATGTGCAGCTAGGCAGTACAGAAAAATAGTGTGTAAAAATGAATTTTAAGTTAAGAGGAAAAGGAAGAAGAGAATACACGTGGAACGAAAAATAAAATGGTGGAAACAGAAATAGGAGGAGTGTGGTACAAATTTCCGGGATTAAGTGAGTAAGGAAATGGGTAAAGAGAGTCGAGAGGATAGGGAAGATGTTGCTGAGGTGGTCAGAAAAAATGGTAGAAGAGTGCTTTGGGAGACACCTGGAAAGCGAAACGATGACAAGGAAAACAGGTGGCAGACGGAAGAGTTATGGGAATGTATGAAGGCGAGCGAAAAAGAAGTGAGATAGATGGAAAAAGTAGACCAAAACATGAAGTGAAATATTTATATAAGATCAGAGTGCTTTACTTGCACTTCACTACTAAGAAATCATCAGAATTCCATCTAGGCTGCCTGTTAGGCATTCAAACAGATCCACTGTTTAGATTTTGATATTCCCCTAACAGTTCCTAAGATGGGTCGACGAGAAAATTGAGATTAAATAGCTTGCCCATTGATATAGGCCTTCTGCGATTTATCCGTTACGAGAAATGTTGTGAGCAAAGGTTAAGAGTGAGGTGTATGGTGCGTCGTAAGTGAAGTTGGATACGACGAAAAGGTCGAAAAAAATTATGTTACTTGACATGGAATAGGATAACATTCTGAAAACGGTAGGCCCAGATAATATACCATTGGAGGCGTGGGATTGTCTAGGTGAGTGGGGTGTGGAGTATTTGACAAGGCTCTTTGATAAAATTTTGGAGAGTGAACGAATGGAGTGATGAAGTATGCAATGGCACCACTTTTTTCACATTGTAAGAACGCGGTGATGTGCAGAGTTGTAGAAATTATAGGGGTAGCTGTAAAGTTATACCATATAGCGATGGGAAAGAGTAATTGAGGCTAGACTTAGAGGAGGTACACACATATACGAGCGACAGTATGCATTAAGACCAGGCAGAAGAACCTCAGATGCAATTTTTTGCTTTGGTGACGTTGATGGAAAAGTGCAGAGAATGTCAAAAGGAGCTGTATTGTGTATTTGTGGATTAGGAATCTTGTGGCAGGATGCAAAGAGCGATGTTACGCCGGAGAGTGAAAGAATGCTGGATGAGTTGAGGAAGAATTTCATAGCACTCTCTTTTTTCATATTGTAATAACGCGGTGATGCGCAGAGTTGTAGAAATTATAGGGGTATAAAACTCTAAAGTTATACCATATAGCGATGGGAAAGAGTAATTGAGGCTAGACTTAGAGGAGGTACACACATATACGAGCGACAGTATGCATTAAGACCAGGCAGAAGAACATCAGATGCATTTTTTTTTGCGTTGGTGACGTTGATGAAGAAGTGCAGAGAATGTCAAAAGAAGCGAATTGTGTATTTGTGGATTAAGAGAAATCTTCTGGCAGGGTGCAAAGAGTGATATTACGCCGGGTGTTACGGAATTCCATGAGGAAGTCAAGAGCGACAGAAAAGTACGTGAGGGTGGTACAATCTATGTATGAGGACAGTGAGACAACTCTGAAATGTGCAATAGGTATGACAGATTTGTTCAAGATTAAAGTGGGATTTCACCAAGGGTTGGCTTTGAGCCCTTTCCTGTTTACAATGACAGATTGGCAGATGAGATCGAAAAGGAAGACACTTGGACTATGATGTTTGCTGATGCCTCATTGTCCTAACACATGTCTAGCACCCCTCACATATATAGATATATTGAAGATACTACATGTACGTTTTGGTGCATCAAAAAAGAGGAAACAACAATGGGTATTCATTTATGTTTGGGATATAATTAATATCGAGGCTCATATAGACTAAGCCCTGTTGAAAAACAATATTTTTACTTTATATAATTTTTAGGAAAACCGGAGAAAAAATACTGTCGGCAATAGGTTGAGCTCTCCTGCATAACAACACCAACCTTTAGCATTGCCCGTCATTGTTCATCGATTGCTGTTGCATCCGATGTCCTCATGTGGTTTACTCTCTTTGGAAACAAACCATAAAAGCGCAAGGATGCATTACTTCTTTAGCTCGTAAAAGTTACCTTAAAGTTCCCATGAAATGAGATGATAAATCTACTCCAAATCTTTGTGGGACATTCCATTGCAATAAACAGGGCCAGAAAAAAGAACACACTACCAGTGACATCATTTGTGAAACTATTGTTTTTCAGTCAGTGTCATGAATAGATTCACACCAATCACCTACTAGAATTTTCCATTACTATCTGATAAATCAATGGTACCACAAATGATGTCATCACCAACCCAAATATTGAATGCTTTCTGGTCCCTCCTTGTAGACTTGACACAAATCACATCAATTCTATTTGCACTTCCTGGGACCTTTAAAACCGCATATTTTGGTTATTTCATATGTAATAAAAGTTAGAACTCTGGCAATTTGCACAAAAGACATCCGTTTTTAAAAACTGTATTGTCCTTACAAGGACTTTTACTATAGAATTTTAAAAACTATACATAGGCGTCAATCCCGCGGGATGGGAGGTATATCTCCCCCCCCCCCATATTTTGATGAGAGGGGATAGTCAATGCGATACGATCAATACGATTATGCCCGTGCATGTGTTTTTGATAGTGGCTTTAAGCAAACACGGCAATTGTGCCAAACAATTCTTTTAAACTATTTTATATTTACGTCCCAAATAATCTGAACATAACAGGCGAAATAATAACACTTTTGAATTGTGTAATTCTTTGTTTTCGTTGATTCAGGTAGGCGAATTTGCTTGGGTGAGAATCTGGCGAAGATGGAATTGGCTCTATTTTTCACACACCTGTTGCACGAATTCGAGTTCACGAAACCAAATGATTCTTCATACCTTTCATTTGAGGGTACCGTAGGACTTACCTACTCACCTAAGCCATTCCAAGTCATGGCAATCGCTAGAAAACAATGATCATTAAAAGTACCGATTTTAGTCCCATAGTCTTCGCAGCGCTCGCAGCTTCATGGGTTATATATTCTAGAAGTTTGGGGAAGAAGGTTTGAAGATGTTTTTCTATAGTTTGAAGGGTGCTGAATCAGAATTTTTGGATCCAACCTCTGGGAAATTTGGGGAACTTTGAAAATTTGAAAATAAGGCGGTATCAATTTGAAATCAAGACAAATTGTGTTTTGTCCCATTATAAGGCCAAGAAAAATAAATGGTTTGATTGCCCTTTCACCTCCAAAAAAATTGGGGTCGGTAGGTCGCTGTTTTTTTAAAAAAAAAAAAAAAAAAAAAAAAAAAAAAAAAAAAAAAAAAAAAAAAATTGGCACACACACTCTCTGCGACTGGCGTGAAACTTATATGGACCGTCTATGGAGTGGTGGAAGTTTTCTTATATGTAATCAAATTTTTGATCTGATCTCAAGATATTTTAATTGAGATACAGCAGCAGGATATAATTTTTGATGATATTATGTATTTTTGATGATCATTAGTAAAGAATCATTTCAGTGAGTAATTTTTGCTGCAAAGCGCGATTTTGTTGACTTCATAATTCACTCCAAAGGTAATCTTTCAGGGAGTAACTTGGAAGAGCCGTAATTGACCAATCAGGTGGCAGAATTCCAAATTGTGACATCACAGCGACCGACAGAATATGCAAAGCCTGTTTTTTTTTCATGTATAGGCCTATGTGTGCAAGCCTACTGTAGCGTGAATGACACAAATTCTCTGCAACATTGTGCCATGGGCCAATACGTACATATTTCACTTATGGACACTGCAGAATCAACAGACAGACCCTTAAATGTCAGCGAAATGTCATAGAATATAAGTTTCCTTGACAGCAGTATACGAAAAGCGTACATCACGCCGCCATGCTATTTAAAGTATTTGTTGTTTTGAAACTCTACCGACCAGTTCATACACGAATGTATTTCAGCGAAATGAAATAAACCCCAAATACCAAACCTTTTCTTCATATTCTCTATTTGTAACATAAACAAGATTCCATTTATTTATTTTGTAAAATCAAATTTGTTTTTAATTTATTTTCAATGTAATATGTATATTTTGTCATATTTTACTCGGTTGTTTTTCACTGATATATGCACGAACCGTCCATTGAAACCGTTTGGCTATTTATAGAGCAATCGGGCGATCGCCAGTTGAGTGACTACGACGAATTCGGCGATATACCCATAAAAATTATATACACCATTTTGGTTAAAAACGTCAGATTATAGTACATATTATATCACCTTTTAATCCGTCAGTGATGATTTTGTAAAAATCCAAGTGCAAAGTAAATAAATCGTACTCAAAAGCCGCCCTGAGTACTTCCCAAATATGTTTTGGAGTGTGCATCAGACATATTTTGGTACTGCACGTGCGCCACAGCCATTTCAGCGTTACTGCGCATGTGCAAAAGCCACCGATTTACATTTCAGATTAATACGCACCGCGATTGCAAATTCTTATGTAAGTTTTAGGGAAAAGTTATGTTTTTTTTAAACCCTGGTATCCTAAAGACGAGGCTAATTGGACATAAAACAGTATGCAAATCTACTCATAACTCATTTCTCGACTATATTCAAGGTGGCAAACATGGGGAATTTCCATGAAGCTGCTGGATTGATTTTCTGGCATTTTGTGTATCTCAAAGACAAAGTGTGATTTTCTTTTCTAAAAAAATCACAACTTTGAACTTGATCAGTAACAGAAAAAGTCCCCGATGCGATAGATTTTTTTTTTTTTCCTGCGAGATTGAAAGTAACAATTGGCAAATGCAATTTTTGTGGACGAATCATTTGCCTTGAGTGATCTCAACTGAATTTATATGAAAAATGCAAACCTCGCCGTATTGGGACATCGCCACGGAAATGAGGCGACTGTCGCGATTGAGTGCTGGTATCCCGACTGGACTGTTAGACGTAATTCAGACACAAACTATGGATTCGGAGGCAGATGGGCAATATGATATGACTGGAAAGGGTATATCTCAGGTTTTCATTGTTTTAGTCAAACAAACATTTTAGACAAAAGTGAGTTATGTCCATAAAACTCTCAAAATTGAGAATTTTCACTTTAAAAAAAAAACGGACCCGGATGTTCGATTTTTTGGGTCGGTGGATAGGGCACAATCAGAACATTTGGGGCTCTGGCTTACCCTAACAAAAAACATGAACCTTAGATATTTTTTAAAACTTTGAGCGCATTGCTGACTTAGGACGTCAGCCACTTTGAAAAAAAGGGCTCTGCTTTAGAAGTTAGGGGAGGTGGTCGAGTAGAAAAACGCCAATGGTACCAGGTGTTAGCGGACATATGGTTGGATCATCACCTGGGGTGGAGGTAGAATATCAGAAGGTGCAATTATTTTTTATGGGCCAAAAAGGTCAAAATTGACCCAAATTGTAAAAATCAAAGAATGATGATTTATTTATTTCCGGACTTCATAGGTGACATGTAATACTAATAGGAATTCATCAACTATATAGCAGTAGATTCAAAAAGAATTTGAATGTTGGAATCTGGGGTTAATTTTGACCCCAGAAAGGGCAAAAAGGGGTAAAAAATTGACCAAATAAGGTTAAAAATCATAGAATGTTGATTCCAACTTCATATTTGTAACAGTATTTAGATTTTCCCCACTATGCAGCTGTAGTTTCAAGAAGAATTGAATGCGAATCTGGGGTTATTTTTGACCCCAGTAAGGGGCCACAAAAAGGATAGTTAAAGTTGACCCAAATATGGTAAAAATCATAGAATGGTGATGTATTTTTCCATCTAATTTTGAATGTAAGAGTCATTGCCCCACTTATAGCTTGTAGATTGAAGAATTTGAATGTTGGCATCTGGTGTTATTTTACCCCAGAAAGGGCCAAAAAGGGGTCAAAATTGACCCAAATAGGTAAAAAATCATAGAATGGTGATTTATTTATTTCGACTCATATTGAAATGTACTATATTAATTCCCCCAACACATAGATGTAGATTCAAGAAGAAAAGAATTGAATGTTGAATCTGGGGCCCAAAGGGGTGGGTTAAAAATTGACACAAATATGTAAAAATCATAAAATGGTTATGTATTTATTCCATCTAATTTTAAAGTAATAGTATATGTTATTTGCCCCATATATAGCTGTTGTAGATTGAGAGAACTTGAATGTAAACCCCAGAGAAATGTGCCCAAAGGTTAAGAAGAAAGGATTCTTTACTTATAATGGGTAAAAACAAGGACAATGGTATTTGGTATGCATAGGTTCCAATTTAAGGAGGAATTTAAATAATCAATGCCAATTTAAAATCTGTATTCACTTATCAGTAGTGACATCCAAATGAAAAACCTGGATAAATAATGGTCAAAAGTACACCAATTGGTCAACATATATTAACCAGTTAATGCATGTTTACATATCTGCAGTCTTGCCCTGCTGTTTTCAAAGGGAATAAGCACAATATCAGGCTGTGTAACCAGGGGAAGGCGGTGGGGCTGACGCTTCCATTCAAAAAAGCCCCAGAACCTAAAAGGCCAAAAACCCCAAAAATAGATTTTGCGGAGCGCGAAAATATGTACAGACGTCCCAAAAAACTATACAATCAAAAAGATTAATTTTTGGCCAAAAGTTTTTTTTTTAAGTTCATCTCAACTGGAGTTTTACTGATTCTATTTAGGAGGTTCCAGCTTTCATGAGACTTTTAGTTGGTGTAATTCGGGGGTCTGGTTCAGGAGTTATGGTTAATTTATCTGAGACAGTTGATAAACCTATTGGGCCAGTTTCGGCTATCCTGATGTAACAAAGTTGCCATTGGAAAATCACCTCAAGTACAATCTTTTATACTAGTGCTGCGTCTTGGATATAAATTAATTTCTAACTTTATAAGGCGCAATTGTAAGAAATACATGTACCATTGGGAAATGCCCAATTCCAAACAGTCTCTGTGCTCAGCTTTACTCCAGGTTCAGCAGAATGTAGAACATAAAAACACCCTTGCTGAAGTCAACTGAGGACCTTTGAACACATTAGCCTTTCCTTGATTTGCTCTGTGTGGAACACTACTGCTTCATCATATTCCGTCCTGTCATCTTGGAGAGGAGTAGGGGGCATAGGGGAAGGGTAAAATTATCCCTCCACATTAGAGCGATTTGTCCAAACATTTGTCCCTAACAGGACTTGTAGAGCTGTTACATTAGTTTCAGCAGTCAAATTCCCAAAAATTTCCATGAATTCATGATTATTGTCCCCTCAGAGTGAGGCCTTATTTCACCCACAACCATTAAATCAATTTCTGGTGTGTCATGAAAAATAATATATTGATTAGTCAATGCATGATAATAACATTCATCTGATCTGTACAATTTTCTTTTGTTTGAAAAGGGGTAATCCACAAGATGCTGAACGCCTTATACCTTGAGTTCTTGAACTGTCAGGTGAAACTGACCCAAGTGTTTTTATCCTTTGTGTTCAACTGGCATATACCGATCGGGGTCCATGAAATGGATGGGATAAACGTGAGGATTTAGCTTAGGACCTTGTCTAACAAATATTAAAGTCAAAAGATCTGGCAAAAATGCACGTTATATTTTTAGCATAAATTTTTTTACTTATGCTACTCTGATATGCTAGCAGCAGAGAACCAGGCTTTAATTTGAAGTGGAAGCAGCAAATTACATGATAAAGAGTTTTGCGCAAAGAAAGTACACAACATCAATTGATGCAAATCTATGTGGTTGCCAGATGACAAAAGTGCAAACATGAAATGTCTATGGAGTTGTTTCAAAGATTAAAGTCCACAGTATAATTTGCCCAATTGATAGCTTTTTAATTCACACTTTTTTTGGGTCTATTTTGACCTCTTTTGCTAGGGTCAAATTTGGAAGTTGGTTGAACTTGATTAAGATCAACTCCATTAAAGGACCAAGGTTAAAAAAAAAACAAGTTGATCGTCCCCGCCCGCTACGATTTTGGACGCCGCAACCGACTTTGTTATTGTTATTTTTTTTTAAAGCAAGAAATAAACAATGTTAATTAAAAAAAAAAAAAAATGAGTCACAAAAAAAATATCGGAAGCACTAGTGAACTCTTATACCTATTTAAAGAGTATCCTTCATTTGTTGAGCAATTTCTTCAAAAACCCCTTTTTACATACTAATATTTCCCACTCGACAACGCAATCTCAAATATATCATGTCGCCATACTTAGGCCATGGCCGCCATCTTTGAAAAAAAAATAATAAATAACAAATAATAAAGGCCTCCCTCCACCCAACTTTTTTCAAATATCCGGAGCTCAACGTTTATTTTTGTATTGGCCTAATAGCATCGTCCCCAAGATCAAACAGATTTTTACAGGAAGTGATCAGAATATAATATTGGTGTCTGTAGAGAAAGGTACTATTTGTATCATTTACCCTGTGAAAATCGTAGGATCTTAAAATATTAACTTAGATATTATAGATATAACTAGATAGAATTTATATTTTATTTGACACAGTATTCTAGGAAGCTTCATAAATCACGTTTTTAGCCCACATATCAAAACTAGTTGAATGATACGGCACGATATTTAACAGATGGGGTATTGAAGTCAGGCGATTCAATCAATATGTTTGAAACTATTAAATTGGGGGTTATCTTGACCCCAAAAGTCAAAATTTGGTTTATTATTACTACCAATATCATTGAATAGAACTCTGTTTTTTTCTGGGTTTCATTTTAGAAGTCTGAAATGCATATAAGTGGAATGATACCTTGCCATTGTTAAACTTTTATGGACTCATATTTTGGCCAATTGTGACTTTTTTGCCTTTTCTGGGTCAATTTTGAACCCCAGATAGATTTACAACATTTCAATCTGGAATCTACTGCTATGGAGTGGAGAAAAGAAATTTACTACTGCATTTAATATAAAGTTGGAATCATACATCCACCATTCTATGATTGTTTACCTTATTTGTGTCAATTTTAAGCCCTTTTGCACCCTTTCTGGAGTCAATTTGACCCTAGATTCCAAATTCCATTTCTTCCGGAATCTTCTGCGATAGATGGGGGGGGAAATGAAATACCAGTTTTAGTTGGAATACATCACCATCATATTTTTAACTTATTTGGTAAATTTAACCCCTTTCTGGTCCTTCTGGGGTCAAGTTGCCCCCAGATTCCAATTCTTGCCAAATTCTTTTTAAATGCACGGCTATAGAGCATGGGAAAATCAGATACTAATAATTATTATGAGGTAGGAATGAAAACATCACCATTCTACGATGTTTACCTTACCATATTACCTTATTTTACCTGCAAATAGGTTGTTGAGAAATGAAATACTATTGCGTTTACTTATAAGTTGGAAGTAAGACACACCATTCTATGATTTTGACTTTTTGGGTCATTTTAAGCCCCTTTTCATCCTTTCTGGGGGTCAAATGTGACCCTCGATTCAACATTCCATTTCTTCTGGCATCTTATGCTATATAGAGTGGGGTAAAATGAACTTATAGTTAAGTTGGAATAAAAATACATCACCACATTCTATGATGTTTTAACTTATTAGGGTCAATTTTGACCACTTTTGGGACCCTTACTGGGGTCAAAATTAAACCCAGAATCCAAACATTCAAATTCTTCTGAATCACAGCTATTATAGTGGGGGAATTTGATGAGTAATACATTTCACTATGAAGTCGGAAATAAATAAATCCACATTCTATATTTTTAACCTATCTGGGTCCAATTTTGACCTTTTTTGGCCCATATAAAAAAATTGACACAACTTCTGATTTCACACCACCCAGGCGATGATCCCCACATATGTACCTAACATGTGGTAGCAATGATGAAAATTTTTCTACTCTTCCACCTCACCCTTGGTGCCCAAAACTGGTCTGGCTGACGTACTAACTGTTGGTGGTAAATGAAATCTGTTCACACAAAAACAAAATATTGTATCAGAAGAGGCAACGACCAAAAAACCAAACAAAAACAAAAGAAGCCAAAAAATACAAACAAAACAAGCAAACGCAAAACAATAAACAAACAAACGGATGATATCGTTAACCATTCAGAAAGTAGCAATGTAGTAATTTTGGTATTGGGTTAGGGATTCTAAATTTTTGATCGATGTTTGTATTTTAGATAAGCAGAAATAATAAATCAAACTCAAACCCATTAGGGTTGCGGGTTATTCGTTCTGATTTATTAAACCACACCGATCGAAATGTTATAAAATATGCTTTAATACTTTACGCACCTTTGTAATGTGATCAGCATTTATGACCAAAGTATGTCCACCCAATTGGATGCAACGAAAAAGAAACCCGTTCAGCATTGCAGGGATTTAAAGCGAGGCAGTATTATATATATTATTATATCAAGCTTGCAAGTGGTACAATCAAAGAGTTGTATGTACAGTTGGTAAAGGCCCCCGCATTGCGAGACAATATTTTTTTTAAATATTATATCGCATCCCGGTGTGAAAGCAGATATAGTCGATGGGAGCATTAGTCCGGGGGCTCCTATTAGACGATAAAGGAAATAAGGTGAAACTAAGTTGGTTAAAAGTCACCTGAATCGATTGCCATATGTTCACCATTGTGCCCGGACTATGAGTACGCCGGACCAATGGTTTACTTATACACCAGCCATTTTAGCGATCAAAATTTATCCAGTGATTACCTTTCGATATCGAATATTCGCTGATACCGATGTAACTCAACTAAAACAATACGCTTTGTTGGCTACTGGAGCATGATTACCCACATTACCATTAAAAAAGAAAGGCTTAATCCAGGCCCGCGAGATTCACAAGTCTCAGGGATAAGGAATTCAACGAGCTCTTGAAGAATCATTGCTAATTGACATTACCAAGGATAATAAGTTCACGCATGCAAGTGTTGCTTTCAAAGCGGCTTCGGTAAAGCTGAAGAAAATCGGGAAAGGCGATGTAAGATACCCACAAATCCATGCATCGATGAGAACGACATTGAAACACTGTATCGTTCTTGAGATGTTTGATCAAGACTCACTATAGTGCAAGAAAATTAAATAAAATAATGGTTTGACCTCAAAATAAAAATGATGAGAGCATAATATATCAAAAGTCTAGATGTATATGTACCGGGAACATGAATTTTCAGGGGAAAGGTATGTATAATTGTACTGATATTTATACCAAACTTTTGGCCATGCTCTAACGATTTAAACGGTATACTTTGTCCTATCTGTGGTTTGAAGTTTAATAGTTATAGGCCACTAAAGTTTCAATGTCATCCTGGGGTAAACTTTTCAGAATATCGGTATCCCGATTCTTTTCACAAAAAAAAATCCCAAATTATTCAGTCCCAAAGGATGAGGGAATATAATACTTGCACTCATTTCACTATTTGGTCATGTAATTAGAGGTCAATAATGTAACAATGGTCTACATATACTATGGGGTCATTAATGCTTACCATCTAATTTACTTACTAAAAGGTCAAATGCCAATTTTCTGTTATAGGTTGTTTATTTATTTTGTGTGTTTTGTTTTTTCTTTATTTTCGGGGATAAATCTTCCGTAACTTTCTTGGGAACTGATTGGGCAATACATAGTAAGGCGCCGTGCATTTCGGTAAAACAAATGTGATACTACCCTCTGGCGGCATTGTTTTATGTTACTGTAGGGCGTCTTGGGGTGCCCTTTATTCAGAACACCCACTACTCAGAAGACCCACTATTCAGAAAACCCGTTACTCAGAAGGTCCGCTATTCAAAATTCTGAATAGTGGGATGGATTTCCTATAAAATGACCCTTATTTAGAAGACCCGCTATTCAGGAAGGCCCGTTATTCAGAATTTTGCTGAATAGCGGGCCTTCTGAGTAAGGGGGGTTTCTGAATAGCGAGTATTTCTTTCCATTTTATTAAAAGGGCCCACTATCAAATTTTCTGAGTAGCGGGCCTTCTGAGCAGCGGGCCTTTTACCATTTTATTAAAAAAAAAGTCAGCTAATTATTTTTTTGTTTGTTTTGTTTCTTAGTTTTTCCTTCTGTTTTGCATTGTTTTTGTTTTAAAAAAGTCCATTTATTTTGTACATTTTTCTTTTCTTTCTTCCCCTTTCTCCATCTTTCTTCCTTCCTCCCCTTCATCACTCCCTCTCTTCCCCCTTTCTCATTCTAATTGTTTATTTCTCTTTAGTTTCAATGTTTCCTTCCATCTTTGCTTTCTTTACTATTTGTGCTACTTTCTTATTATCAATGTTTTTCGTTCTTTCGTTAGTTTCCTTCCCCTGTTATTTGTGTCTGTCTGCCTGTCTGTCTCTCTCCCTGTCTCTCCCCTTCTCACTCTCCCTCTGTCTCTCTGTCTGTCTCTCTCTCTTCCCCTAACGTCCCTAGAGGAAAATCTAACGATCGCCGCAAAAAAAGTGAGGTAGCGGCATTTTGTTTGTTAGATGAGGAGCAATTTCTCCCTAAGCCAACTTAGGTGTGATAATTTACAAAAAATGAAACCCCCAGCTAAAAATATGGAGACATCCTAAATAAACTAGAAAAAACAATCATGTAGATATAATAGTTTTTCACTTTTGGAAATCATACCCAAACGCCAAATGAAAGTCTTCCAAACAGACCAATCTGCATTCGTCTATTTGCTGTCCC
>JAMKCH010041495.1:0-26747 GCA_023653785.1 Ophioderma brevispina
CTTCTGTTCAACATCTATAACCAACGACCGAACCTAGGAGTGCAGAAACCCCTCCGTTGTTCACTCGTTAATTTCAATACCTTCACATCCTTGCATTCATTCATTTCTTGTGTTGGGCTCACTATATTCAATATGTTCTTTTGCCCCTAATCTTGGTTAAAATAATTGTCATGTGGTCCTCGTCTTGTCTTGTCCTGTTTAGTTTTGTCCAATCTTGTCCTGTCCTGTCCTGTTTTGTTGTGTCTTGCGTCTTGTCTAATCTTGTCCCCGTCCTGTCTTAGTAATCCAATATTACCTGTAAACTCTTATAGAAAGGTGGGGCCATGCTCAAGTCTCATCCGACTTATTAAGAACCTCTCCTCTGCATTTTCATGTATGTCTTTCTAATTTCATTTAAAAACCACCATTATCTTTTTTCTATTTCTGTAAGAATTTTAATCATTATGTTAATGTATTAACTAAATGAAGATGCTACAAAACGTTATTTGAATTGAAAAAAAAAAAAAAAAAAAAAAAACAAACCTGTTGTTTTTATCATGTGACCTGCTCCCGAACGAAACCCGGATAAATTCGGAATATTTTTCATTTTAGATAGTGCAATTTGCAAATGCTTGATAAAAAAAGCTTTTAAAATGAGTTCTCACATGTGAAACATGTCACTCCTTTTGACCATCCAAAAATCCCCGATGCCCTGAAATTCTTTTGGTTTCTATTGATTTTAACAGAGTTTATTGATCACTCACTTTCCTCTTAAAGTGATCTGGCGACTTTGTCCTGGTTTGTGGAAGCAGGTCACATATGCAGACTATCTTGGAATTAAGCGCACAAGATCCGACTTTACAGTTGTTTAAGAGAGACCTCCAAAGCTTTGGATGAACTCACTCCTTGTATTGAGGACAACCACCTACGTGCAAATCCATCTAAGCACAGTGGGGCTTTCCATCTACGCAACCTGAAGGCCACACACGTCAGCTTAAAGTTACCTGGTCTGGAACACCCCTGGACCACTGGGGGGGGGATCACCCTGTCTACCTAGGAGTTACCGTGACCGCACGCTCTCTTCTAATACCAACATCAAGAAGGCGAAGAGTCAAGTATGTTCACTGAGATAACATCTTGAACTAACTAACTGGCACAAGATCGGGTGCTCGCCCAATACCCTAATATCGACGGCACTGTGCCCTGTGCTACTCATGTTGCAGAGTATGCTTGCCCTGTAGTGGGAAAGATCACAACATCCAATAAGAGCTTGATTCGCATTAATGCCTCCTGCCGGCTTATCACATGATGCTCCGTCAACAACCAACTGAAAACTTAACATCCCTCGCAGGAATTGCTCCACCAGACATCGTTGTAGCGTGCGAGCATGCAGAGCGTAGCTGCCAAGATCTACTGTGAAGCACCCTATGTCTGGACAGATACGGTACCTGTTGCCAACCGCTTAAATCCAAGAGAGTTTCTTAGCAAATCCAACCTCTTGAACATTCTCTAAGGAGCTGAAGAGAGTCCCTGTGGAAAGAAGACTTGCCATCAACCAAGTACCGTCTATTGGTATTGAACCTGGTGAGCATCTCCCCCTGGAGCTGACTCCTCATGGGCTGAAGTGGCGTATGCCTCAACAGATTGAGAACAGAACTGTCCGATCTAAGGTTCCTTGCAGAAATGGGGGTACCTGGGAGCAGATCAGGACACTACATGTGTTTGTGGTACAGCACCACAGACAATGGAACATCTCTTAGCCTGCCCACTGCTGGAGCAACAATGCACAAAGAAGGACCTTGCGGAATTCAGTGAAGCAGCCAGACGTTGTACCCATCTCTGGCTGGATCATATTTGAGAACCACGGTGTTTGGACACGATAAGAAGAAGTGATTTGCTAAATCAGAAAATTGAAGAAATCATCAAAAATCAGATTTTTGCATGTCTGTAACAAGTATAGTTATCCTAACATACCCTGCAAAAGCAACCTAACAAGTACAAAAACGGATGTTTTAGTCATTACTGTCCATTCGGACACTTACTACTACACGTAATTGAATGGAGATTCGTATCTTTGCTGTTTTCTTCGTTTTCGGTGAATTCTTCAGTTGGAAAAGGTAACATATGAGAATTCTACAGGCTTATTCTTCACTTTTAAGCTATTCCTGCAAATTTCAAATATTTTGACTCTTTCGGATAAATCACTGATAGTGTCTTTAAAATAATGGTATTTATTTCACTTACTTTTTGCTGATGATTTAAAAAAGTGACACTTCATACTTCATGCTGGGAAGAGTATTTGCACCCCCACCAAATTCCACAAAAGGGGCAAAAGGTCCACTTTTTGCTGAATTTTTTGATAAAAGGTCCAAAAAAGGACCATTTAGGGGGTTATGTCCATTTTTAGCAAAAAAGGTCTACTTTTTCTAAAAAACAGTCCACTTTTTCGAAGTCCCACACCCCCAAAAATAAATCCTGCATACGGCCCTGCACGCAGTACACATTTATGTAGAGTATAATAGTGCCATAGGATACCGTGTATAACAAAAATTCCGGATCCGGAATTTTTTGATCAAGTTGTGATTTTCTACATGAAGGACTTCGATTTGAGCTTAGTTATTTCACGCAGTGATTAATATATGGACAGACATCATGTATATGAAAAAATATGATTTGTTTGTAAAATGAGTGCGCCCTCATCGGGAAATCTCTGAATCAGCCTTTAATATGCAACATCATTTGATTAGTGACATGACCAAACTACAGTACTTTGACCGATGATGGCATGTTTCTGGTCCAGTACTGTATTTTCTGTTCTTTGTCATTGCAGTGTACTGTAACACTAACCATAATTAATATTGCAAGGAGGCATACTCGCTCATTCAGTTGGAAACCCTGTGTTTCAAATCAATACATGCAGATTCTTGCATTGTAACACACAGTGACCATTGAAAACTCAATAAAGTTCAAGTTTTGGTGAAGGAGTTTTGCATCTTTCGGGTGTGCTATCTCAACTATTTTGCACGATTGCTTCAAGGGCTAATTAAGCACCAAAATGTAAAATCCTGTAAACTTTCAAAATTATCGAACTCAAAGGGGCATTTCGTGATCCACAGCCTCATCCCCCCGATTTACCTCAAGAAATTGAGATTTTTACATCATCTGGACCGTTGGCCCAAGTATAGTATGTGTGCTTAATCTTACATGCAAATTCCATCTACTCTAGAAGAAATTCGTAATTTTGTACTTTCTGTCCGTAAACGGACAGAAATTACAATGGGCAGCGCAAAACAACTAATGTGTTCATAACATCAAAACGCAACATCAGAATCAACTGAAATTTGGAAATAACCTTTTTTTGAGGATATCTATTGAATCATAAACATGCTAGGATCACAAAATGCACCTTTAAGCACAATACCAAGATACTTTTTTGTGGCAACTGTAAATGGAGCACTGGTGCATTAATTCTTTGATCTTCTGTTTCTCAACCCGCAAGTTGGACCCCTCCTACAATGTCCGTAATTATTCTTTCATACCTCAGCCTACAAAATTTGAACATTTTGTAACAAAAAAGTTTTAAAAGCACATCTTATCATTCCAAATGTTCAAATTGTACACACATGTATTTTGAAAAAGCAAAGTATATTTTCATTTGTGATGCTACATGTATCATCTATATATATGAAGAGGAGAAGATATCAGTAGCTTCCCACAATGCATTGCTTCCAGTGGAGGTTTTGTACAGGTACTGATGTGAATCGTTAGTGGTGAAACATAGCTAAATTAACAGCATTGATCACAAACTTGCATTTTAACAACGTTTCATCTCTAACGATTCACATGACTACCTGTACAAAAATCTCTATTGGAAGCAATGCATTGTGGGAAGCTACTGATATCTTCTCTTTATATGAAGCATCACAAATAGAGGTATTTGTTCCAGTTTCCTTTGTGGCCTTGGTGCTTATTCTACACCCTTCAGGGCGAGTCAAAATAAAGTTCAGGCAAATTGAGCAATTTTTCAAGGAAAACCCTCTACGGGTGCTATTCAAAAATTTTCTTCCTGTAGTACATACACTGTTTTGTTAGCTCTCATAGAAAAATTACAGCTTTAAAATTGATTCACATGTTCAAAAGTTAGAGTTGCAAAAGTGAAAGCACCTGATGTGAAAGACCGAACAAGTTTAACACGAGTGTAGCCCAAAGAGTATTCTTGGTTTTGCGCTCATCTTTGGGATTTGCAGGATATCCTCCATTAATTACACATTTGGAATAAAGTTCAGATAAGACCAGTAGCATAACCAGTGGGTGAGTGGGTTTATTGCCATTTGGTCTAATCCCATTTAGTCTAATAGCCATTTGGTCTAACTTCAATTCATCTAAACCCATACTGTCTAATAATTAAGTTTTTATCTAATAACCATTTGGTCTAACATCCAATGTATCTAATGATGAGAATGTCTAATATTCATTTGGTCTAAGGCCCATTTTGTCTACCACCATTTGGTCTAATAACCACAAACACCATTTGGTCTAATTCCCATTTGTTCTAATATCCATTTGGTCTAATATCCATTTGGTCTAATATCCATTTGGTCTAATACCCAATTGGTCTACTAGCCATCTGGTCTAATACCCATTTGGTCTAATTCCCATTTGGTCTAATATCCATTTGGTCTAATATCCATTTGGTCTAATATCCATTTGGTCTAATATCCATTTGGTCTGGGTGACTTGCCATTTGGCCTAATCCCAATTGGTCTAATGGCCATTTTGTGTAACTCCAATTGATCTAATACTATTTAGGCTAATAACCATTTTAGTCTAATAGCCATTTTCCCAGAGATGGCCAGCGCATACAAGTGTTGAAAAAACCCATGTGCGCTTGGCCGAACTCAAACCGGCAACCTCCGTATTACTAGTGATGGCGCTCTTACCAATGAAGCTAACAAGCCAGGGCTGGCAGAGGAGCGATAGATATCATCTATAAGTGTTAGGTCCGAAAGTGTCCTACGGATTGCATCAGAATGGTATATTTACATATACGATTTTTATATTTGTTTTGAAATTTTTAACTGCTAAAGTACTTAGTTCTCCTTTCAGACAAGGATGAATATTTATTAATTGGTAAGAGCACCGTAATTATTTTGGGTTTAACATCCAAATGGATATTAGACCGAATGGGTATTATTAGACTACGTAGATAATAGACCAGGTGGACATTAGACCAAATGGATATTAGACCAAATGGACATTAGACCAAATGGGTATTAGACCAAATGGACATTAGACCAAATGGATCTTAGACCTGATGGATCTTAGACCAGATGGCTTTTAGATTAATTGGGTATTAGAACAAATGGGTTTTAGACCAAATGGATATTAGACCAAATGGATATTAGACCAAATGGATATTAGACCAAATGGATATTAGACCAAATGGGTATTAGACCAAATGGGTATTAGACCAAATGGATATTAGACCAAATGGATATTAGACCAAATGGCAAAACCTTGGTTGATGTCAACTGGTCTAATATCTACTTGGTCTAATAATACCCATTTGTCTAATATCCATTTGTATGTTAAACCTAAAGTAATTGATTTTAAACACTGATTTAAAGCAATATTAGACCAAATGGATATTAGACCAAATGGATATTAGACCAAATGGATATCAGACCAAATGGGCATCAGACCAAATGGGCATTAGACCAAATGGGTATTAGACCAAATGGATATTAGACCAAATGGATATTAGACCAAATGGATATTAAACCAGACTAGGCTGTCCCCGGGTTTCGCGATCACCTGGGTTTCGCATCACCTGGCTTAATGCCTGGGTTTTGCGGTTCCTTGACCTTGAATGACCCATGATGACCTTGTCCGTGACCTTTAAAATTTTTGGCATCAACAATCGACCCCGCCCACCACGTTTCCTCTGGATACACCAAAGTTTTCCCCCATTTGACCTGAAGGACTCCTGAACCTTGCACGACCTTTACAATTGTTGGCATCAACAATCGCCACCACACGTTTCGTCTGACCCGACCAAGTGTTACCCGATTTGACCTTTAAACCAGATGAATATTAGACTAGCTGAATATTAGACCAAATGGATATTAGACCAAATGGATATTAGACCAAATGGATATTAGACCAAATGGATATTAGACCAAATGGATATTAGACCAAATGGATATTAGACCAAATGGGTATTAGACCAAATGGATATTAGACCAAATGGGTATTAGACCAAATGGATATTAGACCAAATGGATATTAGACCAAATGGATATTAGACCAAATGGGTATTAGACCAAATGGATATTAGACCAAATGGATATTAGACCAAATGGGTATTAGACCAAATGGATATTAGACCAAATGGATATTAGACCAAATGGGTATTAGACCAAATGGGTATTAGACCAAATGGCAAGTCACCAGTGGGTGGTGTGAGAGGGCAAGGGAGGGGATCCCCACTCAAAATCCTTGATCCCTCCTGGCCTCAGTAGAGATCAGTTAAAGTATTAAATTTATGGTATTAACAGTTTTGCAAAATGGGTTTTAGCAATGCCCCCAAAAAATTATATTGTTTTGCCCACCTTCCCTCCCTCCCCAAATGAAAATGTCTGCAGTACATCACTGGGTAAGACTATAAAATGACACCAGATATCAAAATAATATTTAATGTTGCACTTGAAGCAATAATTTGCAGCATTCTTTCAACTTGCTTGATTTCCATGTAGTAAAACTTCCGAAATACATGTAAAGGCCAACATAACAGAGCAGATTAAAACATTAAAAAGTTCCATATAAATATATTGTGTAAATTTCATTTAATCTTAAAGACACTTTCAGTGATTTATCCAAAAGAGTGGAAATAGTTTAAATTTAGTTTAAAAGTAAAGGATAAGTCTGTAGAATTCTCATGAATTATTTTTTCCAACTGAAGAATTAACAGAAAAGGAAGAAAACGGCAGCGTTCAAAGATACGAATCTCCATTCACTTACGTGTTGTATTGAGTGTCCGTACGGAGAGTAATGACTAAAATTCTGATTTTCTCCTTATTAAGTTGGTTCTGGTCCTATCATTTTGAGGGTATTGTACTTGTTACAAACATGCGAAAATCTGCCTTTAAGGTAGGATCGTCGGATGAAATGGTCTTCAGAAAATGAACAGAAAATCAAATCTTCGACAAAATAGTCCAACTGATTATAGTAAGGATTGTTAACTTTGCTCCAGATTATTTTGACAGTTTCGAGGACAGTGTGTGATTTGTTTTAGTGTTTATTTATTTTTTAAAAATTCCCTAATTTTTTCATTAAATTAATTTTTACAGCTAATCTAACTGGACGGTGCTTTAAAGCTGAAACTGCCATGTATGGGTATAAACAAAATACTAAAATCTCACGTGGCTTTGAAATCAAGTGTTTAATTTTAGAAAAATGATTTTAGGGAAAAAATATTGTAGGGAAAATTAAAAACACTGTTATTCAACTAGAAACATCAATTTGCAAAATCTAACATGCGAATTTTCTTAAATTTGATTTTCTTTCATATGACACCTTTATTAATACCATTCATATATTCATCATTATGAAAATTGGAAACATCAGATTATCGAAATACTCAGCCAAAAAAGGCATTGTTGCGACCACCTGACCTTTGTTTTTGATGACACAACAGACAAATAAATTTTATGGATATATGGGATATTTCTTCTAACAATTAAAAAAACAAACACCAATCTTATAACTCATCTAATTACGTACGAAAATAAATGAAAATTAACATGTGTAGTTTTTCACCAAAATTGCTCCATTTTGGTCTATTTTCTATCCTGCCAAAATCAGTCCCGGTACAAAGTCTATGGGAATTGGAAAAATGCATTATGTGCCATATATCCAAAACGCCTTTTTGGAAGGAAAAAATTTAAAAATTTGGCACATATGTTTCTTTCACCACAATACAAACATTCATGAAAATTTAAACAAGATCTGGCACGAAGGCCGTAGGCGATGATCCAACCTTAAGTAATCTACATTATCATCAACACTTGTCCTGCTTTGTATTGCATACCGTGCCAAAAAATCGACCTGTTAATCTATTTTGAAACTCTCATGATGCACAGTTAAGGTATCAAGTTACAGTGGGTGTAATTTGTTCGGGACCTGAAAATGGATACCTTCACAAAAAATAACTATCCTTTGAATGTCTTGATCGTTTAAAAACTTTAAAATAAAAATCCTTGTGTGGAAAGCTAATTAAACAGGAAATCTATTCCATGTAATATTTGGTGAAATCTTTTAGTTTCCTCATAAAAAAATCCCTCATTTGGTTTGCACTTTTTTCGTTTCTCACCAGGTATAGCGCCAAGATATTTTTAAAATTTGTAAGAAGTGGTGTTGAAAATGGATTATTGTCTGGACAGTTATCTCCCATAAGAATCTTAACACTGCAGTTAACATGTTGTCCTTTTTTATTCCGTCTTTTTCAGTCACTGTTGTCTTTTTATCTTCACTGTATTTTAATTATGCCCGTCAGAGGACACTATCTGATGCCAGTCTGGCACACGTGCCCGTATCAGGGCAGGCATCACCAGATGGCAAGTCAGATGGCATCTCGATTAAACGTGGAAGGTCTCACTAGGGCTAAGATAAAACATATCGAAAACCTCCCTCATACGCACAAAGTCACTGCAATTCTCCTCCAAAAGACACACGCTACGACAGTTCCATTCTGAACATCTGCGGGCACACCCTAGCTGCACACACAGAGAGCGCTACCCATGGGATTGCCACCTATGCTAGTAACTCAGCCCAATGGAAACACATTGCAACATCACCTGCAGATTCCACCATACAAAGATCCGAATTGTGGTAGGAGTGTATCCTCTACCACAGACGGACAGGTAATTGCATTTGCGTTTTTTTTTAAAGCGGTGACTTTGTTTTTTACTTATTACAAATTTTATAGTGCCTCTAAAAACCCTTTCAAATTCAGTATTCATTGTTTTATTGCCCAAATGCTGGTTAAAATGTTCATGAAACTAATTACACCTACCAATGTTGATGGAAATCTCCATAAACGGCCAAAAATTTTCGATGATTTCCAAAACATATTTAGTCCACCCGGCCGAGTTGTCATCAAACTTCACGTGTATTAAATAATTCATTTACGTAAAGGTCATGTCAAACTCATTTTTACACCAACGGGGACTAATCCAGTTTTCATTGAGGCACATATCCGAAATTCATCATGTTCCGTACCAACACACGGGAGCACTTCGCACACATACAATTTCGCGAGGATTTTCCAAGGCATATCGGGATACTCCCGCAGACCAGTGAACATCGTGTAAATCAATGGCTCTAACGAAATGGCTGCTTCATCAAACTCTGCGCAGAATAAAAAATAATTCATTACGTATCTAGTATTAACAATCATTTTTAAACTTGAAAAAAAAACTAATAAAATATGAATGGCGTATTAACCATTTGAAAGTCACGGGCTTTTCTGATGGTAACACTTCCATATTTCCACAATTTGATGAAGTGTAAGTGGCGTAATGAATTCCCAATAGCAGAGAATGTTAAAATGACTCGGGTTCATTTGTGTGAAGCGTGTTTATCAACAAACATTCAGACTCTGTGTTGTGAAACGAACCAGTTTTCTTTCTTTTTTTTCAATTACGAGCTTTCAATTTTGAAATATTCGTGTGTTTGGAAGTTAACAATTGTTTCGACAGTGTATTTGGTAATACTGGGACACTACTTTGAAAAAGGGAATAGTCCATCAACCAGATAAAAATCAGGTATGTAAGTTGGTATGAACATGTTTTAAAACAGCAATGCAATTACCTATCGTCTGTGTTCAGAGGGTTATAATCACTGACACAGATTCGATCTGTGTAGACTCCACCTGGTTTTAGAATGGGCAGACCGCAAATTGCAGGTGTTCACGGCACCAATGTTCTACAAGCCACCTAACATCGGCTCCAAGCAGGCTCCCTACCAACTTATGCTGCACCTTGCATTTATGCTGGCGGACTTTAATAGCCATAGCATTACCTGGGTTACAGGAAACCAACCCTGATGGAGCTTACTCTAGAGGGGACTGGCCCTCAAAATCGGTGTCAATTTTTGCACGACCCCAAGCAACAAGGACATTTCAAACTGGTAGGTGGAATACGTCTACAAACCCTGACTGCTTTTGCAAACATGGAGACCTCTCCATTCACCGTACTGTCTCGACCGCTTTCCGAAGTCCCAACACAGACCATCACTACCTAAGGAGTGCCTAGATAAGAATTACCACAAAGCCAGTGAAAAGGGGAAACTTCCGCAAGGCAGACTGGGACCAGTTCAAGAACTGGTGGATTCAGAAGTATACCCAACCTCCCGACACCAACCTCCTCCAACCTGGAACATTCTTACACAGCACTGTGCCAATCTTTATCAACATAGCAAGCAGACCATCCCACGTGGCTTGCACGTCGCAGTTAGATTCCTCCTGGGATGAGGAATGTGACCCTCTCTACAATGATTTCCTGAATCTGAACCCGGGGAAGAAGCTTCATCCCAAAAGGGGGGGGCTTCAGAGCTGAAAAACTGCTTGGACAGGAAATGCCGTAAGCACTGGGAGGAGATGGTCCAGGTAATTGACTTCACCCAATCCAGAAGGAAGGCCTGGAAGACCATAAACTGTATCAACGGCAGGCATTTCAAACCATCGCAATGTCAGTGACTTGCCCACTCAATAGCTGAGCAACTCCTCGCAAACGAACATTGATAAGGATCAAGAACATTGATAAGGTTCACACTCGCTCTGTCAAAAGAGGATCCCAAACTTCGTCGAGCCTCTGGCGTGGACGGTACTTTCAAACACCCTTCTCACTAGATTGAGCTTTTATACTCTGCTATCAGTAAACTAAAGAGTGGAAAGGCCCAGGGCCCTGAAACATCCCAGCAGAGTTCTGATGCAATGCGACCCACGATGTCTAGATTGGCTCCAGGAGTTCTACTTGCTTGATTTCCATGTAGTTAAACTTCCAAAATACATGTAAAGGCCAAATAACAGAGCAGATTAAAATTAAAGTCCATTATAAATATATGTGTAAATTTATTTAATCTTAAAAGGACACCTTCAGTGAATTTATCCAAAGAGTGGAAATAGTTTAAATTTAGTTTAAAAGTAAAAAAAAAAAAAGGGATTAAGTCTGAGAATTTCATGAATTATTTTTTCCAAACTGAAGAATAACAGGAAAAGGAAGAACAGGAAAACCGGCAGCCAGGTTCAAAGATACGAATCTCCAATTACGTACGTGTTGTATTGAGTGTCCGTACGGAGAGTACTGGCTAAAATTCTGATTTTCTCCGTATTAAGTTGGTTCTGGTCCTATCATTTTGAGGGTATTGTACTTGTTACAAACATGCGAAAATCTGCCTTTAAGGTAGGATCGTCGGATGAAATGGTCTTCAGAAAATGAACAGAAAATCAAATCTTCGACAAAATAGTCCAACTGATTATAGTAAGGATTGTTAACTTTGCTCCAGATTATTTTGACAGTTTCGAGGACAGTGTGTGATTTGTTTTAGTGTTTTATTTATTTTTTAAAAAATTCCCTAATTTTTTCATTAAATTAATTTTTACAGCTAATCTAACTGGACGGTGCTTTAAAGCTGAAACTGCCATGTATGGGTATAAACAAAAATACTAAAATCTCACGTGGCTTTGAAATCAAGTGTTTAATTTTAGAAAAATGATTTTTAGGGAAAAAATATTGTAGGGAAAATTAAAAACACTGTTATTCAACTAGAAACATCAATTTGCAAAATCTAACATGCGAATTTTCTTAAATTTGATTTTCTTTCATATGACACCTTTATTAATACCATTCATATATTCATCATTATGAAAATTGGAAACATCAGATTATCGAAATACTCAGCCAAAAAAGGCATTGTTGCGACCACCTGACCTTTGTTTTTGATGACACAACAGACAAATAAATTTTATGGATATATGGGATATTTCTTCTAACAATTAAAAAAACAAACACCAATCTTATAACTCATCTAATTACGTACGAAAATAAATGAAAATTAACATGTGTAGTTTTTCACCAAAATTGCTCCATTTTGGTCTATTTTCTATCCTGCCAAAATCAGTCCCGGTACAAAGTCTATGGGAATTGGAAAAATGCATTATGTGCCATATATCCAAAACGCCTTTTTGGAAGGAAAAAATTTAAAAATTTGGCACATATGTTTCTTTCACCACAATACAAACATTCATGAAAATTTAAACAAGATCTGGCACGAAGGCCGTAGGCGATGATCCAACCTTAAGTAATCTACATTATCATCAACACTTGTCCTGCTTTGTATTGCATACCGTGCCAAAAAATCGACCTGTTAATCTATTTTGAAACTCTCATGATGCACAGTTAAGGTATCAAGTTACAGTGGGTGTAATTTGTTCGGGACCTGAAAATGGATACCTTCACAAAAAATAACTATCCTTTGAATGTCTTGATCGTTTAAAAACTTTAAAATAAAAATCCTTGTGTGGAAAGCTAATTAAACAGGAAATCTATTCCATGTAATATTTGGTGAAATCTTTTAGTTTCCTCATAAAAAAATCCCTCATTTGGTTTGCACTTTTTTCGTTTCTCACCAGGTATAGCGCCAAGATATTTTTAAAATTTGTAAGAAGTGGTGTTGAAAATGGATTATTGTCTGGACAGTTATCTCCCATAAGAATCTTAACACTGCAGTTAACATGTTGTCCTTTTTTATTCCGTCTTTTTCAGTCACTGTTGTCTTTTTATCTTCACTGTATTTTAATTATGCCCGTCAGAGGACACTATCTGATGCCAGTCTGGCACACGTGCCCGTATCAGGGCAGGCATCACCAGATGGCAAGTCAGATGGCATCTCGATTAAACGTGGAAGGTCTCACTAGGGCTAAGATAAAACATATCGAAAACCTCCCTCATACGCACAAAGTCACTGCAATTCTCCTCCAAAAGACACACGCTACGACAGTTCCATTCTGAACATCTGCGGGCACACCCTAGCTGCACACACAGAGAGCGCTACCCATGGGATTGCCACCTATGCTAGTAACTCAGCCCAATGGAAACACATTGCAACATCACCTGCAGATTCCACCATACAAAGATCCGAATTGTGGTAGGAGTGTATCCTCTACCACAGACGGACAGGTAATTGCATTTGCGTTTTTTTTTAAAGCGGTGACTTTGTTTTTTACTTATTACAAATTTTATAGTGCCTCTAAAAACCCTTTCAAATTCAGTATTCATTGTTTTATTGCCCAAATGCTGGTTAAAATGTTCATGAAACTAATTACACCTACCAATGTTGATGGAAATCTCCATAAACGGCCAAAAATTTTCGATGATTTCCAAAACATATTTAGTCCACCCGGCCGAGTTGTCATCAAACTTCACGTGTATTAAATAATTCATTTACGTAAAGGTCATGTCAAACTCATTTTTACACCAACGGGGACTAATCCAGTTTTCATTGAGGCACATATCCGAAATTCATCATGTTCCGTACCAACACACGGGAGCACTTCGCACACATACAATTTCGCGAGGATTTTCCAAGGCATATCGGGATACTCCCGCAGACCAGTGAACATCGTGTAAATCAATGGCTCTAACGAAATGCTGCTTCATCAAACTCGACGCAGTAATATAAAAAATAATTCTTACTTATCTATATTAACAATCATTTTTAATTGAAAAATAATAAAATTTAAGTTTTTTATTTTTTTCTTATTTGCAAATTTCAAGGGCCTTTTCTGTGGTAACACTTCATATTTCACCAATTGATGAAAACAGAGGTTTAAGAGGTGCAATGATTTCCCAATAGCAGAGAATGTTAAAATGACCTCGGGTCATTTGTGTTAACACAAAAAACTAAGACAAAAATAAAAAAAATAAAAAAAATAAAAACATTTCTTTCTTTTTTCAAGTTACGAGCTTCAATTTTTGAAATCTTCGTGATGTTTGAAGTGAACAATTGTGTATGTGATTTGGTAATAATGACACTACTTGAAAAAGGGAAATAAGTCCCCATCAAACAGATAAAATCAGGTATGTAATTTTGTATTGTAAACAGCTTAAACGCAATTGCAATTACCTATCGCCTGTCAGAGGGTTATATTCAATGGACACAGATTCGATCTGTGTAGACTCCACCCTTGGAATGGGCAACGACGCAAATTGCAGGTGTTCACGTCACAATGTATACAAGCCACCTAACCCTCGGCTCCAAGCCGACTCCCTACCAACTTATTGTGCACCCTGCATTTATGCTGACGACTTTAATAGCCATAGCATTCCCTGGGGTTACAGGAAACCCACCCTGTGATGGAGCTTACTCTAGCGGATTGGGCCTCAAAATCCGGTGTAACAAATTTTGCCCGACCCCAAGCAACCAGACACTTTCAACTCTGGTAGGGGGAATACGTCTACAAACCCCGACCTTACTTTTGCAAACATGGACCACCAAACTTCCATTCACCGTAATGTTCTCGACCACTTTACGAAGTCCCAACACAGACCATCACGGATCGCTCCGGAGTGCCTAGCTAAGCCTGTACCCAACAAAGCCAGTGAAAAGGTGGAACTTCGCAAGGCAGACTGGGACCAGTTTTTCAAGAAAATGGTGGATCAGACAAGTGCCAAACCTCCCGACACCAACCTCATCCAGCCTGGACAATTCTTACACAGCACGGTGTCAACTCTTATCAACATAGAAAGAAGACCATCCCACGTGGCCTTGCCCCGTCGCAGTTTAACTCCCATCTGGATGAGGAATGGTGACACTCTTTTACAATGATTTCCTGAATCTGAAACCCGGGGAAGAAGGAAGAAGCGTCATCCGGCTTCAGATCTGACAAATCTGACAGGAACGCAGTGGGCGCTGGAGGAGATGAGCTCAAGGAATCTACTTAACCCCTCCAGCAGAAAGGCCTGGAAGACTATAAACTGTCTCACCGGCAGAATTTAAAAAAAACTAATTGAATTGCACATACTTATCCCTGATTAATATGTGAGTCACTTGAATTTGTTTTCAAGAACATTGTAAGGATCACCACTTCGCTTGTCAAAAAAGAGATCACCAAACTTCGTCGAGACCCTGGCGTGGACGGGTCACTTTTCAACACCCTTCTCACTAGATGCAGCTTACCTCTGCTATCAGCCAACAAAGAGTGGAAAGAAGGCCCAGGGCCTGATAACATACCAGCAGAGAGTTCTTGATGCAATGCGGCACACGATGTCTAGAATGGCTCCAGGCGTTCTACTAGGTTGCCTCACAAACCAGCCTTACCCAAGATCTGGAGGAGAGTACTATCAGCGCACTCCATAAACCAAACAGCCTGTCGACAACCCTAAAACTCCAGCAAATATCACTTCTGTGTTGGTCTCCTTCAAATTCCTTGAGAGGATGATCCTGGCTAGGCTGGAGCCGTCGATCTCGATCGAACCCCATAATGCCTGACGAACAAAACAGGATTTCGCTGTGGCAGGAGCACTGTCCACCAGATTGTTAAAACTCACAAATGAGATTGAGGAAAGCTTTGAAAGCGTAGTAAGGCAGGCGTCATTTTGGTGGACCTTACTGCCGCATACGGACCGTGTGGACACCAGGGCCCGACACTCAGTTCTCAGGACCATCCCGGATCGTCCCCTTGTACAATTCATATGTAACATGCTTGCAAACCGTAGGTTTATTCTCAAGACCACTGATGGACAGAGTAGTCGCATGCGTCGTCTGAGGAACGGAGTACAACAAGGATATGTACTGGTCTATCTGTTCAACTTGTATATCAGCGATGTACCTCTAACAACATTTAGACAATATGGCTACGCCGACGATCTTGCCCCTCACACTCGGACAGCAAAACTGGAAAAAGTAGAAAGCACAGTACTACAGATATGGCCCCTACTTGCAGCATATCTGCAGACCTGGAGAGAAGCTGATGAAGCCAGGATCGTTCGCTCAAAATTCAACCTCAATGGAGCACCACTGCCATACAATCCTACACCAATCTCATGGGAGTCAAGCTCTCGCCGTAAATTTCTGCGACACGCCGCTAAACCTCCAGTCCCAATCACATTTACAGTGAATACTGACGTGGCTTGATTACTCCAAGACCAGACAATCTCTATCCACACCGAAGACAGAACTACCACCTGGCAGCAATTACCACGGAAAGGAAGGGGTACCTTAAACCGGATTCGCACAGTCGGTCGCTTCAACAGCATATGAACGATGGGGGCTGCGGCATCGCGGCATGCCAATGTGGCTTCCATCACAGACTGCGGGATCACATTCTCAATGAGTGTTCTACCTTTCGTCGCCGTGTGGACATAGATTTCTCTAACCAACCAACAACAGTGAGTTGGTACAACGCTGACAACATGTTTAGCTGCTGCCTCATACGCAAGAAGAAGAAGAAGAAGAAGAACACTGCCATTTACTAATTGGTGATGCCACCGAATCGGAGTGAAAAATAAAAAAATCATCAAAAGTCAGATATGTCATGTCTAATAAATATGGGTATCCTAACATACCCTGTGAGTGGCTTTAACCAAAAAGCAACATGTGGTAAGGATGAAATCTAATATTTTAATAATTTGTCCTTGTTACAATATGCAAAATGTCTGGAGATTTATATACTTTCAACCCTGCGTTCTTTTATTTTTTGCCAATTTTTCATGTGAAAAAATATTTACAGAGACTTCTACACACTTATCATTCACTTTTTAAACTCTCTGCAATTTAGTGTTTAGAGAAACCAAAAAAAGTCTTAAGGATATTCAAACATTTTGGCAATGCTCAAGGCATCAAGTATTTAAAATATTTTAAATTGGATGCCTGACACTTAGGTACAGTACAAGTTACAAGACAAGAGTTAACAAATTTCCCCAAAAAAAAAAAAAAATAATCTGGGTAAGATGACCTTTTAAAGCAGAATCTCAAGGTAATTTATGGGTAGAAATAGGAATTCCTCTTGGGAAAATGGCTTGATTGAAGAAAGAAATTGACTTGTGATTATTTTGTCCAAGAGTAAACACAGCTAAAAGTGCACTGGCATGGAGAACAATATTATGAAGCAAACAATGTAACCAATCCCTCGTCCCGTCCTCGTATCCTCCTGGCTAGCTGCATGTCTTTTGGCATGATTGTGACACGTTTGGCATGGATAGAACACAGATTGGTGTCTTCAAATAGTGACACTAGGAAAGCCTCTGCTGCCTGCAAGTCAAAATAAAAATGTCAGTATAATTATATCAAATCAGAGATGACTGGGGATCAACGACTTATATAAGATAGACAAGCGCATTCTCCACAAACGGCGTAACCAAAATCGAGGTGCCCAAAAGTATTATAATGAGCATACGCACTTCATTATCATAGTTTTGGGCACCACCATATTTGGTTTACGTATCGTCGTATTTGGAAAGTCCTTATGAATATTTATGAGACACGCGAGTATTTTACGTTCGCCACACTTAGCGAGTGAAAACAACAATAACAACTGATGCCACATGCTATCACTCGGACTCAAATATCTCTTTTCCTAAGCAAAATTAACAGGGGTCATCATGAGACTTTTTGTGCATTAGGATTGGAGGAATCTTTTTAGATGCATGGTTTCTTTCATCGATTGGTTTTCGCATAATTATTGCAGAAAATCGGCCGATCAGACAATGGAACACTGGGGAAATGCAACACTGATAACATAACGCGTGACGCACCGATTTATAGGTGCGTATGCTTGTGCAGTAACAGCGACGACGCGCGGCTGGTTGCGCAACAAGAAGGATGGCGCGCGAGGTGTGAGAGAAAACGGTTACGTTGCTGGCCTATTCAATAACACAAGCGTTTCCCCTCTTGGTTTACATTCTAGCTCTATGCTGTGGATTACTTTCATTCACCAGCTTAGGGCTACCTCAACACAGTTGACAAGCAGAAGGAAATAGGCCTGAAACTTTCAAATGGCATTCTTTGAGTCAATTATAATCTCAGATTAACTTTTGACCCCCCACCCCCCCAAAAAACAAACAAAAATTGTCTTCATATCACATCTGGAACCAATTTCATGACAATTTAAAGATGCATCAGGCGTCTCTCAAAAATCAAAAGCCCTGATTTTTGCATTGATGTAAAGCTTTCAACCAAAAATGTGATGTGATCTTGGAAAACCCGCCACATGTCGCACAGGACAGTTTTGAAAAATAAAGAAAATAGCTTAATTAAAATCTGTTATATTGTACTTTATTTTTTGTCAGATTGTATAAGGCGTTACTTTTTATGTGTGTTTCAAAGAAGAAAGAAGTAAACAGTCATAGAAACTTAATATTTCAAACTCTGCAGTGATAGTAAAAACTCAAAATATAAATTTCCCACCATGTGGCGGTTTTCCCAGATCGCATCACAAATATTCACATCTGAAAGGATTAAGCTGAGAAGTGTTTCTTTGGTACAAATTTTGCAGAAGAAACCTATTTCTTCCTGGAATGGAAGAAACTGGAAAAAAGGGTTTCTTCCAGAAGAAAACTAGAAATTTGGAAAAAAAAAACTTGAAGAAACTGGAAATAAAGAAATGTATTATGATCAACAAACTAAATTACACTATATTCATCTGCTTTGCACTTCAAATTATTAAGGCTACTTTAAAGGTGCAACAAGATTTTTTGAGGCACCCAAATATTGTGTCACAATAGCAATTTCATATAGAATATACACTCAAAAAGATTTCTTACCTTGTATTAGGCTACAGAAATGTCTTAAAAGAGAGAGAAAAAAGTGATTTTGATTTGCTTATATTTCAATATAAAATATAGGCTGAATTTCGTAAATTTGCTCCTATTCGAAATTAGAAATTGCAAAATTTGTGTACCAAAGAAACAAATCTCAACTTAATCTTTTCAGATGGGGATTTTTTTTGATAGAAAGCTTTACACCAGGGCAAAATCAGTACTTCCGATTTTTTTTAGGGACACTTGGTATGTGAAATCTCTCGCTGCACCTTTAATGACCTAACAGACAATGTCCAAATCTTTTTTTACAAAGTGAATTTACAGTTTTATATAATGTTCGTATCCTTTGCAAGTATAGTATTTGTTGACAATTTTATATTACCGTACTGACCCGAGTATAGTCCCATGCTCGCTTATAATCCCACCCCCAAGTTTTGAAAGAATCTGAAGAATAGTAGAAAATCCTATTATAATCCCACCATAAGTTTTTGCTGGAAGGCAAATAGATTACATGCAATTTTTTGTTAAAATCATTACTGTTTTGGTAGTATCTTCTTGTGATTTTCTTTACAAAATTAATTAGGTTCTTGCTTCAGTTCATTTACAGGTCTTTGTTGATCACACCTCATTTGACACATGAAAATATCTGGAATAATTTTAGTTCTAAAAGGCTGAAATGTTGATGCTTATGTATTTCATGTTAGGGTGGAGATCCCATTATAATCCCACCCTCCAAATTCAAGTCAATTTCAGGTTAAAAGCAGGTGGGACTATACTAGGGTCAGTACAGTAACTGGCCGATCTAAGGTTTCCTTGCAGAAGTGGGGCTATCTGGAAGCAGATCAGGATACTGCCTGTGGTTGTGGAGCAGCACCACAGACAATGGAACACCTCTGGTCTGCCCACTGCTGGAGCAACAATGCACAAACAAGGACCTTGCGGAATTCAGTGAAGCAGCCAGACGTTGTACCCATCTCTGGCTGGATCATATTTTAGAGGAACTGGGCAATTGTTTGGACACGATAAGAAGAAGAAGTACAGTAATTAAATTAGATGATTGTAGCCGGTTTTCCAAATCTTTCCACGTGTGTATAAAAATCTGTATGGCCGATTTGTTAATTTTAAAGCACAAATAAAAGTAGCAACCACTATTGTTCTTTAGTTTTACTTGTTGTGTATAATACATATTTGCATGCTTAATGGGTTAGGATTAGGGAAGAACCTGGGTTATTTTCAGGGAGACTAAATTTGCTTGAAGAAATAGGCCTACGATCAGTATGAGTTTAATAATTGCAAAGGCATGGCGTGGGTAGGGGTTCCCTGAATGGTTATTTCAAATTATTTCAGTATATTTCAATCATTATAAAATATACAACCAAGAATATAAGTCATTTGCATTAAGCAATAATGGCACATTTGTGAAACAGCGCCCCCAATTTCAAAAAGTTGCTATTTTGGCACAGTTCGTTGGTATTGTCTAGGAAAACTATACCTGCGAACGAGCATGCTAAGAAATAGAAAGAGAATGCGTATCATAAAATAAGGCGATTTTGTAATTAGAATTGGGATCCCAGATGGACTTAACGGAGAGCTGGAAATACTACGTTTATGTCCGTCCATGATGAAATAGTGCCACCTCGAGAAGGATAACCTCTAACTTGACGTGGCCTGACCCAATAAAAACAATAATGGATGAGCATAGACACGTACATGGCACTATCTTCCAGCGATTCACTTGGAAGGCCGTTCCAGCAGCAGTTGAAATTTATTATCGGGATCCCGATAATAAGTATTATAATTTACAAAATTCCTTCGTTTGTGGACACACAGACCATTTTCAAGCTGACAATGCACAGGTATAGTTTACTAGCCAGGGACCAATGCAACCGTGTAAAAAATCTCAATTTTTTTGAAAAATTGGGGGTGGTCTTCAAAAATGTGCTAATATGGCTTAAACTAAGATTTTTTAAATGACTTTTTCACTTTCTTCCATTTCACGGAAGAAACCTGTTTCTTCCAAGACATTTTTTTCCACCTTGTGGAAGGAACTGGCGAACCCGAAGCAAATACCAAAATTCAGCTAGTATAGGGTTGATGCGCTTATTGTGCCCAGCGGTGAAGGTGAAGGTCATGATGTTTCGGTTACTGGAAGTTGGGATTTAGGGTTTAGACGAAATGAAGTTAGACCAATGGCGACATATCCGCTAAAATGGTCACTTGGCCATCTCAATTACATTTAATCTACAAAAAACAAACCTCGACACTCTTTTGGCATATAGCTAGAAAACCCTATTTTGAGCCAAGTCTTCTCTCATCCAACAAAAAATGTTGGTATGAGAAAATTTGAGAAAAAAGCACTTGAAATTGAAATTTAGGGATTTTAGTTTCAAATGGCCGTTGCCTTCATTCTTTCCGTCAGCAGACATTTTCCATGTATGTGTTTGCTATTTGGGAATGAGTAAAAGTAGCTTAGTGGATGTTTTGTTACAGAGATGGACTAGTACATTTAGCTCGTCACCCCTTGCCGAGGCCCGAGCCTGGGTAGTTGCGATTTGGTATTTGAAGCAAGGCTGGGCTAGGCTTGGCATGCAGGTGATTTGATGATCACGTATTGAGTATTGTCGTGATGAAACATCGGCTACTTACTAGTTCAAAGTAGTACCATATACCATGATACATGTGTTTCTGTCAAAAATAATGTCCATATTGCTCACAATCACTACTGGGGGGCTATCTACACGGGCGGATCAATGTGGCCAGCAGTGGCTTGCATGGTGTATTTACATACATAGGATTATCGTGTTACTGCACACTGCATCAGCCACGCGTATTACTATGTGTTGGTCTGGAGTCATTGAGGTGACGTATACGTATGAAGTGACTCTGCATTCGCTTTAGGCATTCGATTGTGCTGCCTTATATTCACGTGCGTTGTTGCAATGGAGAAAGGCAAGCGCGTGCGTTTCGAGGGTGCAAAACCTAACGAGCACAGTGACGTCCCCTCAAATGAGAGCGAAATATAGGGAGTGCGATAGGAACACGTTCTATCGCGGTTTCTATTGCATCACACAGTGTCACGCCTAATAACGCGCGATTCCATACGCACTGACGTGCACGCACTAACGCGATTAGATTTGATTAGTCGCAACAATCATGCTGTAATTGCATGAAAAATGTTGCATCGTGCAGACAAGTCCAACGCATTGTTTCACAAAATCCTGGATCTGGAGAAGTACACATACATTGATGAGGAATCTGGTGCCCTGTGTAGATAGCCCCACTTGTTTTTTAAAAAATTTGCCGGTTTTTTTTCGGTCTATATTTCACTTTGTGACATGACATCTGGGTGTCTGGAACATTCCGCTCAGTATTTCTTCTAAGCCTGTATGACACGATTTTGACGCAATTGGTTGCAGATTTGACGCGGGCGTGACGCACTACGAGTGGAGTTTAGAACAGCATGGCTCGTCCGGACTCAATTGGCGAGGTCGGAGTCACTCAGAATTGGGATGGGACTCATGCTCGGTGGACTCGGACTCGGGTCAATGGACTAGAACCTCAGGGCCCCATCCATGGACTCGGATGCGCCGCAAAACTCAGGACCTACTGGACCTGGAATCAATTGAACCCCGTGGACTCTTGACAGTCAACAAAACTACAAAAAACTCTATCTCCAAATACTGGACACTAATTAGTAAAATCAGACCTACTGGACTGGACTCAATTGAACCCCAGTGGACTTGACATTCACAAAAACTACAAACAACATCTATTCCCATCATACGGCAATACTAGTTAGCTGAATGAATCACCAGATTCCATGATTGTTTACAGGCCTCAATCTGCTAAAATATTATAAATATGCTGACAAACTTTTCTAATCATTGATGACCATGATATTAAATAGTCCAAACTGCACCATTCTACACTAATTTGTGAATGCTCAAAAATCAGGAAAAGTAAAGATAATTGGAACGTTGAATTAGATGTGTTGTTATGTTACATACAATCTATGCACGAGCAAGCATGAGCAGGGCCGCGGTTACAACGCCAGAGACTTTGCGGAAAAGAGTGAGTTTTAAGAGATGATTGAGGAGCCACGCGCGTCTCTTTAGCAGCTAATTGATAATGTGAAGCCGCTTAACAAAGTAGTTGCCTGTTAAAGAAGTGGTCGATGTGACCGGATTGCTGAGATTAATGACCTTCACCGCCTGAATTGTGCCCGAGCTCAAAAGTGCTTTGTCGCCCTCTGGTGTTTGGCCTACGGCTGAGTGAATGTGAAATAGTGACTCTGGTTCTGCATGCTGAAGTAGTGCTTTAATTGAGACATAAATCATCATCAAATTTGGACAGTTTTTGGATTTTCTCAGCATTTTGTGCTGTGGTGATCTGGAGGGTACTTCCGGTTTGAATAATTTAAAAGGACAGAAGGTTAACAATCCTCGTCTTTCCGTTATTTTGAGCAGGGATTTTATGCCCTGGAAAATAGCCCAGATCTTAAACCCAAATGAGAAGTTTATTGTCCATGATGGAGGAAAAAGTGTATTGTCCACCTTTGGCTACCAATCACGCCATATTGGTCAGGAAGTTCAAAGAAGCTTGGGATTATATAAATCTCCGACGGCATACAATTCTCCCAAATCTACTGGAAGGTGAGAGAGGTTGGAAGAATCGATGCCATAAAGTTATCGAAAACCAAGGAGGTGCCAGTTCCTGAACAAATGTATACAATGTTAGTGTACAAACATTTTAAAATTGAATTTTGAAAGTTTTGAATGGTTTAAAGGGTTTAGAAATAGTTGTTTACATACAATTTGTTGTTGCTAAGGCACTATTATACGCATCACCCTGTATGTGAATTTTTGTGTCGTCTGCAAGAATTGCAGAAGGCACATAGGGATTACTCTGGTTGTATGTGTGTGTGTGTGTGTGTGTGTATGTGTGTCTGTGGTCAAAATGTTAACCCTTAGTCTCAACTGATGTGTGCAGGATAAAAAGACTCTCCGATAATAATTCAACGGCTGCTGGAAACGGCCTTCCAATATGAAATAGCTGGGAAATAGCGCCATGCACGTGTCTATGCTCATCCATTAGTTTATTGGTTCAGGCAAGTCAAGTTAGAGGTCATTTTCTTGAGGTGGCACTTTTTCATCATAGATGGACATAAACATTTCCAGATCTACCGTTAAGTACAATCTGGATCCCAATTATAATGACAAAATCGCTGATTTTATGATTAATACACATTTTTGAGCATTCTCATTTGCAGGTGTAGTTTCCTAGACAATTATCAATATAACTGTGCAAAAATATCAATTTTTGAAAAATGTGCTGTTATTGCTTTAATATATTGCATGCCTTATGAGTTCCGTAAGGGCTACGATGATGTAACTTGGTGGAAAGGCAGGGACGGGGTGGGGTGACATGTTGACCCCATTCACAAACTGCGACGGCAGACGACACTCGCGGTCTGGGGACCACAATGTATTTTCTATTGAAATACAAGTAAATCAAAATCACCCTGTTGCACTTCAATAAATACATTTCAGTAGCAAAATACAAGGTAAGAAATCTTTTCAGTGTCTAATCTACAGTTGGCACAAAAAAGTATCTCGGCATGTTTTTCGATCGATCAGTGTTGTGCCAAAGCCCGACCATTTTGAAAGTTTTTGAAATATACATTTTTTGGCCTAGATCTTGCTCTTTCATTTAACACTTCTCTTGTAAAAAGGCCTTCAAAAACAGCGGAGATAGAACGCCCGGAAGACGCAAAACCCCAAAACAAAAGTTGCAGTTTTGGGATTTTTCAATGGGCATTGCAGTGTACTGCAACCATACACATGGGCCACAAAAAATTCCCCCATATTATTACAAGTAGGCTTTCTCGCTCATTCAGTCAGACCCTCTTTGTTTAAAATCAATCATATTGAAAGTGATGGAGTGGGCGATGAGGAAGAGAGGGATACTTGAAGTAATGGTTAGAGCAGTGATGAGTTTGTATGAAGGAGCAAGACAAAGAGAGTGGGATCTGATTTCTCCGAGGAGTTTGAGGTGAAGGTGGGTGTGCATCAAGGTTCTTTATACTTTCGCCATTGATTTTTGCAAATTTTGTGATTGACGTAGTTATGGAGAGTGCAATTTATGAGTAAGATGTTGTATACTGATGACTTGGTTTTAATGTGTGAGACAATGGAGGGACTGAGGGAGAAGTTTTGGAAATGGAAGGCTTTTGAGTTACAAAATGAGTTTGAAGGCAAACCTTGGGAAGACAAAAGTGCTGGTGAGCGGGTGGAGAGGGAGGTGCACAAACAAACTTCTTTTTATACAACATCGTTAGATCATATTGAAAAGCGCGCCACTGCTCAATATAATTAACCTTGGTTGGGTCACTTGTATAGCGCTATACCATACCTGCCAACATTGAGAACCCAAAAATCAGAATGCATGTGTCGCGAACACCTCATCACAATAGCCCTTATGGGTGGTGTCTATTTGTGATCCACTTTAAGGCCTCTTGTGGGCAGAGTTTCCTGAAGTTACTGGTTATCTGTGTATTTGAAGCTGCAGGAAGAGCTTCAGGAGCCAAAAAAATATTTCAGGTCTTTTCTGGCAATTATTACAAGATTTTTAAATTTCAGAAATAGGGATATCCCTATTTTTTGCAATTTTGAAAGTTCAAAATAGGGATGATTCCTATAAAACAGGGAAGGTTGGCAGGTATGCTATACCAAAGCACAGAAAGCTTGGCCCTGCGCCACAAAGGGAGTTGGAAGTACTCTAAGTCACTGGATAACGACCAAACACTAACTTATTTACAAGAGGATAACACGTTACTGTATCAACGGTGAAACTGGCAATGATGAATGAACCAGAGCTAAACATAGCCCGTCACCCAACAGGATGGGCAATAACACAAACTGGCGTAACCACTTTTCTTCCCTTCAAAAAGGTGGGAGAAAGGCATATAATAATATAAGAGTCTTATGCTCATACTACAAAAAACACTAGAGTCATTGCTCAAAGTCACAAAATGATAGAGTCCCTGCTCAAAGTCACAAAATGATGGCAAAAGTACGCTAGTCCAGTTCAAAGGACCAAAGGTTATCAAAAACTTAAGGCCTTCACAGGGGTAGACTACCATCCAGCCTTTGGGGATTATTCTGCCCCTTAATAATAAAATCAAGCTGCTGTGGAACACAACTAATCCAAAGCAAAATCTTCAAGGTGCTTAGGAAGTTTACGCTGACGTCCAGAACGTCTTGGCAAGCTATTGGGTGCTGTCTCTAGGTTTCCACTATTCATAGGGCTGCAGACAGGATCTAGATTACGAGCTCTTAACTGTTGACTGAGCTCCAGCTGCTGGCTTTCTGGTTCTTGGGTAGTACTAGTAACTAGGAGATCTTCTGTAGAACTGGCTGGTAAAGATAGTTCAGATGGAATAAGCGGTGGAGTCAGGGGCTTTGGCATGGGCTCAACATAGATGTCCTCACTGTCTGTGTCAACTGATGCTGGGGATGATCCAAACGGATGAGTGGGGTTGTGCTCAAAGTGACTTGGGACCTTATAGCATTCTGACTTTTTGATACGATACGACGTATTTCTCAACTGAGATCCAACAAACTTGCGAACATTACACCACATGTCCTCGACGGAAGTGACAGGTGACCCCCCCCAAATATCTGTTCCTGGCACGTGATTGTCGCGGTTTGAATACAGGTACACTAGGTCACCGACTTCCACTTGAGTGGTGGGGGCAACTGATCCTAAGGGTGCCTTTGACTTTTCACTATGGGGGTGGTTTGCTGATCGCATCTGATGTTGGGACTGGTGGTCAGAGAAAGGTATTTGCTGGTTTGTGAACTGATCCCGTTGAGACCACATCTCACGTGACGAGAGACCGTGTGACCTAATACGAGAATTTAGACATGCTGTGGCGAGTGAGAGCGTGAG
>JAMKCH010041496.1:0-56230 GCA_023653785.1 Ophioderma brevispina
AACGGATTACTAATCCTTTTGAACGGATTACAATCCGTTTTAACGGATTACTAATCCGTTTTAACGATTTTAATCATTCGTTTGAACAATTTGTATTCGTTTGAACGATACTAAAACCGTTTGAACGATTTAGTTATTCGTTTTGACAGGTTTATATCCGTTTGACGATTTAGTAATTGCGTTGAACGGAATGCTAATCCGTTTGAACGATTTAGTACTTCGTTTGAACGGATTACTAATCGGTTTGACTATTTAGTAATTCGTTTGAACATTGAGTAATTCGTTTGACGGATTGCTATCCGTTGGAACGATTTAGTATTCGTTTGAACGGATTACTAATCCGTTTGAACGATTTAGTATTTCGATTTTGAAACGGATACTAATCCTTTAAACGGATTACTAATCCGTTTAAACGGATTACTAATCCGTCTGAACGATTTAAGTAATTCGTTTGAACGGATTACTAATCCGTTTGAACGATTTAGTAATTCGTTTGAACGGATTACTAATCCTTTTGAACGGATTACTAATCGTTTTGAACGGATTACTAATCGTTTTGAACGGATTACTAATCGTTTGAACAATTTAATAATTCGTTTGAACGATTACTAATCCGTTTGAACATTTAGTAATTCGTTTGAACGGATTATTAATCCGTTTGAACAATTTAGTATTCGTTTAAACGGATTAGTGAAAGAAAAATATATTTTTTACGATGTCCCATAAGGGGCTCCGTAATTATTAAAAATAGAAGATGTGAATATATCATGGAAAAATCATTATTCTAAAACTGACACCATGGACAAAAAGATATGTTGTTGCATCATCTAGTTGTTGAAATCCTGTGTCCCTTTTTGGTTCGAAATTAGCGTTAATTAGCATAAATTTGGTAAAAAATGAAATTGCGCTTTCACAAAAGGTTAGGAGATTTTTTTACTTATACACCTTTTTAAAAACCATCGCTTTACAAGAAAGACAATGTCGTATCTACTACAGTTTTCCCGTGTCATTGGAACAGAGGCGTGTGTCTACCAGTTCGATAATTATGCACTCAACAAAATTGCAATGGTGAGTGCAAGAAAGTCGTATCTACACCTAAAATAGGCCTATTTAGCTTGATAACCTCTTAATATATTGAGACTGTCACATGAATGTATAGTCACAAATTAGCGAAGATCTACTTTTTCATATGAGATAATAACTCAATTTCACCAAAATGGTCTGTACCCTACGAAAACATGTTGTGGGTCTCATGGGCCGAAAACTTTGTAGCATGTGACTGGTAGAAATAAATAGAGGTGGTAGTAATACACGCGCGTCCAGTGTCAACAGGGACTGCGCGCTCCATAGGTCCCCATAGGCGTGTGCAGTGTAGGCGGCAATAACCTAACCTAACTAACCACTAACGCCAAAAACGTCCCAGTGCACTGAGGAGAAAAATGCACAAAGTCCCGAAGTCAGAAAGACTCCTCGAACGAAGACCCATACTGTATGGGCACGAAATCGCTGCACACCGCCCGTAGCGTGATATCACAGTCATGGAGTGGGGCCCCTGGTTCGAGACCACCAGAGTTTTCCAACTTTGCTCTTTCCCCTCTCCATTATTCTTTCATTCCTCGCGGGAGATGGAGGAATACATCCTTCTAAAAGATAGGTAGGGGCCATTTTCTTACTCCCCTGTATAATTAAAGTTACGACTAATAAAATTTTTACATTAAGACGTGGTGATTTCACATTGTTTAAACGGATTACTAATCCGTCTGAACGATTTCGTCATTCGTTTAAACAATTTGGTAATACTCCGTTTTGGAAACGGATTTTTACTAATATCGTTTTGAACTATTTGTAAGTCTTTAGACGATTACCATCCATGAACGATTTTGTAATTAGTTTGGAACTGGTTACTAATCCGTTTGAACGGATTAACTAATCCGGTTTTTAACGGATTACTAATCCGTTTAAACGATATTTAATAATTCGTTTTGAACAATTTAGTATTCGTTTGAACGGATTCTAAACCGGTTGAACGATTTAGTTATTCGTTTTTGACGGATTACTAATCCGTTGAACGATTTAGTTATTCGTTGAACGGATTGCTAATCCGTTTGAACGATTTTAGTAATTTCTTTTGGAACGGATTACTAATCCGTTTAACGATTTAGTAATTCGTTTGAACACATTTAGTACTTCGTTTGAACGGATTCTATCCGTTTGAACGATTTAGTAATTCTTTGAACGGATTAACTAATCCGTTTGAACGATTTAGTAATTCGTTTGAACGGATACTAATTCCGTTTAAAAACGGATTACTATCCGTTAAACGGATGACTAATAATCCGTCTGAACGATTAGTAATCTCGTTTGAAACGGATTACTAATCCGTTTGAACATTTTTGTTTAGTAATTCGTTTGAACGGATTACTAAATCCGCTTGAACGATTTAGGTAATTCGTTTTGAACAATTTAGTAATTCGTTTGAACGAATTACTCATCCGTTTGAACAATTTAGTAATTCGTTTGAACGGATTCCTAATCCCGTTGAACGATTTAGTAATTCGTTTGACGGATTTATTATCCTTTGAACAATTTTAGTAATTCGTTTAAACGGATTATTGAACGAAAAATATATTTGTTACGATGTCCCATTAGGGCTCCGTCATAATTACACTCGAATATGTGAATATACATGGCAAATCATTATTCTGAAACCTGACACCATGACAAAAGATATGTTGTTAGCATGATCAGTGTGAAACTCCTGTGTCCTTTTGTTTCGAAATTAGCTTTAATTAGCATAAATTTGGTAAAAAATAAAATTGCTCTTTGCACAAAGTTATGGAGATTTTTTACTTATACAAACCTTTTTAAAACCACGCTTTACACAAAATCAATGCGTATCTACCTACTAGTTTTCCCGGGTCATGCAACAAATTCGTATCTACCAGTTACGACTTAATTGCACTCAACAGAAATTCAATTGTGAGTGCAAGAAGTCGATCTCACCTAAAGAGGCTATTTAAAGCTTGATAACTCGTATATATTGAGCTGTCACATGAAACTTGTATATCAATTAAGCTTAATGACTCTACTTTTTCATATTAGATAAATAACTCAATTTCACCAAAATGTCAGTTCACGACTTTGTTGCACTCCACAGAAAACATCTTTGAATAGCATGTTGAGGTATAAATGTATAAGTGTTTCTTTATTTGTATCCAAAAATATTGCCATACACGATAATTTTTTTAAAAGGCGTTTCAAATAAGTTTTCCACACACTAACCCTAACGCCCCAAAACACCAAAAACCCCATGCACTGATTGAGAAAAATGCAAAAGTCCCGAATTCACATGACGTCATCGAACGAAGACACATACATTGTACGGGCACGAAATCGCTGGCACACCGCCGGAGCGTGATTAGCCACAGGTCATGGAGTGGGGCCCCTGTTCGAGCCAACCAGAGTTTCCACTTTTCTCTTTCCCTCTTCCATTATTCTTTCATTCCCTCGCGTGAGATAGCGGTAGATACATGCTTCTAAAGATAAGGTAGGGCCATTTTTTCTACTCTCCCTGATAATTAAAGTTACGACCATTTTAACATAGACGGTGAATTTCACGTTGTTTATGAAACTCCCCCACACCTACGTCACTGGCACAACTGCAACTTGGATTGTTTTTGAAAGTCTGGCGCATCAAAACTTGGCGCATTCTCAAATGGGGGAGCTTTGATTTTCTCAAACGCTTTTTGCATTGCTCTGACCAAACAAAATTTTTGCATTTTTCTTCAGAAGGTGTGGTCAGCGGACACGCAATTTCTGGAAATTTGGGCAGATTTTCTGTAATACCCGACCATACTTAAGAATCTCATGAGATCTCTTTACTCCTGTGGTGTGGGGTTCTCATTTCTTCAACTTTTTGCAGTGTTGGCCTAATTTGCCCTTGTCCTACAACATGCCCTAGTATGTGACATTTTGCATGGTCCAAAATTCCTTTTTCCGCATTCACATTCAAACCTGCTTGAGATAATGTCTCAATAACTGATGGAGCTGTCTCATGTGTTTTGCTTCCCACGTTTCCTGTACACAAGGAGATCAGCGACATATGCTTCACAATTTTCCTATGTCTGCAACACTACTCTGTTCACTAACCTCTGAAATGTTGCGTCCGAATTTTTAAGACCAAATGCCATCTTTTGTATTGGTATAGCCATCGGGTACAAAAGGCTGAAATTTCTTTGGCACGGTCAGTGAGGGGAACTTGCCCAATACCCCTTCAACAAATCAAATTTGCTAACAAATTTGGCTTTTCCACTCTATCTATTCAATCATCAATCGTGGGATCGGATATGAGTCTGGGTTTTGGAGCAGAGGTTGACTTTTCGAAAATCTGTGGCAAACGGAATGACCATCAGGTTTGGGAACCAGAATACATGGGTAGCTCCATTCACTATTGCTTTGCTCTACGATTCCATTGTCTAACATGTTTTCACCTCATTCTGATATGTTGCAACTTGAATTGGATTCACCCATAAGGATGTTGCTTTAATGTCATGGTTATGACAGGTTCTCACTGGTGTATCAGGAATATGTCTCCCACTCTGAATTACTCTTTGATTCACTTGTTGACCTTGTGGGAGGTGACCTCGTTTCTTGTCTAAATTGGCAAGTATATCAGAATTGCAATTTGACACCATAATCATTTCTGTGTTTACAGTGCTGTTTTGTTAAGTTTCTAACTCTGTGATGTCTCCATTTGTACACTCATCACTAACTCTAAATGACATTACACTGCAGGCTTTTATGTCATCATATCTTTCATTATATTCTTGAGCATATTATGTGACTAATTGTCGCTTTTCGTCCCTGTGTTTTGTCACATAGTCCAAGGTCTCCCACTTTGCTCTCAATCTCATATGGTCAGATACTTGGCTTGCAAAGGATGCCTTGTATTGGCAAAAGTGCCTAACTCTGTCGCCTGGTTTGACTACTCTGTTCCTGGCATTTTGTCATACCATTTTTTTTTTTTTAATTTTTTAGTTTTTTGATTTTGTTTGGCAATTTCAGTGGCCCTATTGAGCCTGTGTCTACATTGAGACACATAGTCTAACAATTCACATCAGGATTTTCACAGAACCCACTTTTCTTTCAGTAGCTTCAATGGTGCCCTAACTTTGTGACCAAACACCAACTCAAATGGCTGAATCCTAATGACTCTTGTACAGCCTCCCTGGTAGCAAATCACCGGAGAATGAACTTCCTAATCCCAATCCCTCTCAAATTCAGAACAATAGGTTTTTTATCATTGTTTGCAATGTTTGGTGGTACTTCTAGGGCCCCCTGGGATTTTGGTGGTATGCGGAAGAACTGTACTGGGAAATTCCCAACTGGTCCATGAATTTTTTGGAAACAACTGACATGAAATTTGATCCTTGATCAGACTGAATTGATTTGGAAGGCCTAATAGGGAAAACTTTGTTGGAGCTTTCACTATATTCTGGGCCTAATATTTCTCAGGGTATAGCCTCAGGTAATCTTGTTAAAGCACACATGATGGTCATTAAATACTGATTTCTGACTTGGTCTTTGGAAGTGGTCCTACGCAATCTACTAACACCCTACTAAATGGCCATCAAATGCTGGTATTGGTTGCAAGGGAAGGGAGCAGTAGGAATTTTTCTGATTGGGCTTGCGCACCATTTGACATGTGTGACAAGTTCCTTACAATACTCAGACACATCTTTTTCTTAGTGTAGGCACCAAAAGGACTCCTGATTCTGTCATGTGTGTTTTTTCTCAAACCTAAGTCTCCTGCCATGGGACTATCCTGGGCTATGCCTATCACTTCCCTATGGGATACCTTTGGCACTACAATTTGATGCACAACCTCCCCTTCTTCATCTACAAGTGCATCGGGTGGCCTCCATTTTTCTCATGAGGACACCATTTTGACTTGTAGAACATACAGAATTTGCTCGGCTTCCGTTGGCGACAATGCCCTCTCACCTAAATTCCTACGTCTGGGTCGTTGTGCTGCTCATTTTACCAGCTTGTCATGGCTAAAGGGTCTCCTTTACAGTCCCTAACTCTAATATGCTCAGCAGCTGGATTTTCATTGCTTACCAGCTTGTCACTTTGTTCGTGCTCAGAGGCTGGATTTTCACAACAGGGAATTTTTGTCTCCCCTGAAGAGGGAAGAGACCTCCAATTCTCTAATTTTGAAAGAAAAGTATCCTCTAAATTTGGGACCAAGTCATCTCGACGCCTTCCTATGTGTTAGGTGCTTAATTTTGACTCATCACCTGCGCACTGTTTTCCTGAGAGGCCGTTTCTGGTCTTGACCTAGTTACTGCACCTGCTGGGAAAAATGTCATTTTCCTCATCAAACTATCCACTGTCCAGGGCACCTGGGAAACTATGGATCTGGGAAGTACTTTCCCCCCTTCCCAATTCATGCCCTAAACACATGGATACCCCTTTAACTTGTGATTTCTGTCATAACACCATTGTTACAGTTCAGACAAGTCTGATTTCAAATTCATTTTGTGTAGAGGGACACTAAGACAATCTCCTAGCCCCGAATCAATCACTAGTTCCTGTGAACTCTCAATATCCAAATGGAAGTGCATCTTCCAATAGCATGGACTGTGCACAGCACGTTCCCGCATGATTCTAATGGGTTTTTGGGATCTAAACTATCACCTGAAAGGACACAAATACCCTCCAAAACAAAGCGTAAAGTCATCCTTCCTTTTTCTGTTTCAATTCCTTTTGTGGAATTTCTTGTTTTTGAACAGAAGATTAACTTTTGACCTCAAAGTAACTGCACAAACCGTTGGTTTTTGACTCACGTTTGGCTCCCTCCTTTTGGGTGAATAGCCAGGTATCTTCCCAACACCGTGACCTGTATGTCCTGGCTTCTTACGTGATTGCATGTTAACTGTGATTTGGGTCCCATCATCATGTTGCAATAGGATTAGCACCCAGTACTTTCTTACTCCCCTTTTCATGGCAACCTGACTGGGATTTCCCCTCCTGAGTGCTACCATGATACGCTTTGTTAGAACCGAACTTATTGTTGTATTTGTTGTACCTACTAAATTCTTTGCTAGGCTACTACAAATGACTTACTTGTTTGTCAATGCTAATCGTCGCCGTTCCGGCTGCTTCAAGACGCAAACTGTCAATTTTGTTTTCATCCAGATGTGTTTTGATATCTGGATGTGACACTGTTTGAACTCTTCAACTACATCAACTCCCTAAGTTGACCAAATTTGCCGACTTCTTTGAGAGAAGCCAGCGATCAAACATTTGTTCCTTACACTGGCAATTCAACATGGGTTCTGGTCATCCTTTTTCTGACGAGACCTGATTTTTGTCTATATGCCCTCTGGCACCAATTCATATACTTTGAGCACTGCCTGCTTAACCTCGTCATAATCACTACATCGTCCCTAATTACTTGGCTGAATATTTTCTCGGGCTTTATCCATGAACACTGACTGTAGCAACAAGGGTCCAAGACTCCTTGGGCCCTTTCAGCTATTACAAGTTTCTCAAAGTGTCAGAAGTATTTGTCTACTTCTTGTTCCTGAAAGTTTGGAACCAGGCGAATATATTTTCCGCCGCATCAAACCCAGAGGCTTGGAAGAGTCGGACGAGCAGCCTTTTGTTTCAATTTTTCTAACTCTTACTGAGCTTCAAGCTCTTTTTGTTTCTCTCATTTTGCAATTTTCCTTTTCCCATCCTTTTGTATTTGCAACTCCATCTCTTTCTGTTTCATTCATTTTGCATTGCCATTTCTTTTTGTTGCTTTCCTTTTGCATTTGCATCTGCACCTTCTCTTTTCCAATTCAATTTGCATTTCCCTTTCTTTTAATCTAGCTCTGTCAATTTTACGGCATCATTTGGCCCTGTTCCAGAACCGTCTTCTATCTATCCAAATTGAACTATCCCAAACATCTTTCTCGACAAATTTTTCAATCAATTATTATTTGTTACTTGCTTTCTCACGGCATGTTTTGCCTCAAGTCCTAAAATGCGGGCTAGTTCATTAACTCAGGCTTTTCTCAGCTCACACACTTCGCCCAATGTTTGCGCCCCTATGACACTTCTGGATCAACTCCATTGTGATTTGTCTCTACAACACAATATACTAACTTGAGACCAAACTACAATTGTAGTAGCCTGTAATACAACACAAAATTTTGTATGCCAAAATGTGCACATGTTTTGCAATATTTCACCACCCTTTTAATGTTAATTCTGAACAGTAAGGCTCAATTTTATCTCAATTCATTCCCGGACGAGCCCCAATTTCTGTTATGGCTTCCCCGTCTCGTAGACGTCTAAGGTCAGAAATACCTTTCAAACACTAATAACGAGCCTTGTGCACATTACCTGAATTTTTATATATATAACAGATTTTAATGATTGTAATTGGTTTCAAGAATTTGTTATGTCCAAACAACATATACATAAAATTCACTCACAATATTTAAGATGCCATGTATACTTAATTGTAAACAGAATGTCATTAATCTCCACAGGGGAAAGCGTGTCGCAGTTCAACGATGATATGTTCCTCACAGCGAATGACTCCAACATGAAGCATTCAAGGTCCACTCAATATAAATCCTCAGGTAATTTCCTTGGAATCTTCTCATTTCCTGAAGAGAACTTTTGTCCAGCAGTTCAAGACGACAAGGTCACATAAGTCCCTCGACGACAATAGAATATTCCACATTATATATCCTCCAAGCTAATCACCACGATTTCTATCTGTCCACAATTTGGAATCCATTTTGATTCCCAGCACTTTTTGATTCCCAGCACTTTTTACGACAGTAGAATAATTACAAACTCTGCTCACATGGATTAAAAATATAATAATCCTGGCACTGTGTGGATCTCAAAATCTTACCATTATTTAGATAAAACTAGCTAACTTCTATCTATTTTATTAGTATTGGATGCTGGCATAGATTCCTTCCATTGATCGTATTGACTACTCACAGCATAATTTCCCCTTTCTAACAATAGTTCATTACATCATCCTCATGCATAAACCTAACCTTACACTAGCTGACCAATCGTAATTCATCACCCAAATTCACATCACTTACATATATACCTCTATGGGGGAATTCCCAGATCTTGCAATGTTTTGATCTTTAAAGCATAACAGCTTTCTAGTTTAGCATCCTTGGGAATTCCCCACGTTCCCCTATTGTGCAATCTAAACAGGTGGACTTAGTCAAACAACAAACTAGGGGTAATTCCCCTTTCTAGCTTTATAGTAACAAATACTTTTCCCGTGAGAAATCTTTTGTCAAATAAAATTGAAGAAAATAATATTTTGAAAAGTTTTTAATCGGAAAAATGGAGCCATATAACATCATTCTCCCATTTGTTGCATTGTGTTCTATTGAAGGCAAAGTAGGCGCATCCTATGTTCAAGGTAACAATACAAAACACAGCCGATCAAAATTATACAAGAGGAGCCAAGTATCAACTAATGTAGGAACAATGATTATGGACAACTACACTAAATCAAATGCACACCTTGTTTTTCATACAAGAATATGCAACCACAGACAAAAACCACAAAACTGACATGGAACGCACGGCAACGTTCGATGTCCAAATGTAGTCCATTTTCAAAGTCTATCCTTTATAGAAGGAATGTCCCTACTCTTACCATACTTACTGTATGGAGGTTGGTGTCGCATATGAAATATATAAAAGATTTATTATTTTATTATTGAAATCATGCTTTAAAACACGGTCATAATGCCTTATTTTTTTTCTCCTTTCTTACTTTTTCTTCGTCTTTCAAAAAAATCCTTGATCATCTGAGTCACCATAAAATATCATGATATAATATTAGACAATGGATATTAGACCATATGAACATTAGGCCAAATAGAATATACCAAATGGTGCCAGTATACCAAATGGGGATTAGACTAAAAAAAAAAAAAAAACAAATGATATTAGACCTAGATGAATATTAGACCATGGATATTAGACCAAATGGGTTTTAGACCATATGGATTTAGGGCCCAATGGGTATTTGACCAAATGGGTTTTAGACCAATGGATATTAGACCAAATGGGTTTTAGACCATAATGGATTAGACCAAATGGGTTTTAGATCAGATGGATATTAGACCAACTGGGTTTTAAGACCAATGGATATTAGCTACGATGGATATTAGACCAAATGGCATATTAGACCAGATGGTATTAGACCAATTGTGCAGTAGACCAATTCGGTTATAGCTGATATGAATATTAGACGATCTGATTTTAGACCAGATGAATATTAGACTACATGGCTATTAGACTAATGGTTTTTTTAGCCTCAATGGTTATTATCCAATGGTTATTAGACTAAATGGTATTAGACCAATTGGAGTTAGACAAAATGGCCATTAGACCAATTGGATTAGACAAAATGGCAGTCCCTTCTGATCTGCTTCCATGTAGACCCATTTATGCAGGGAAACCTTATATCGGTCGACCTGTTCTCAACCTGGATGAATCAACGCATTAGAAAATGCGGAAACAATAAGTGTCTTTTTAGCGTGTGAATTTCCGTCTAAAAAGTCCTTTGGGAAATGGGTTTTTATGCATGGCCCTCGTATAAGCCCCTTATCCCCCTATACGGGGTATAAACCCCTGCTGCAGTGTGGGCCTAATTAATAGTAAGCTTCCTTATACCAACATGATTATGTAAAAATGGTGAATCCAATGGCCATGGCATATTTTATTTTATGTGTTATATGATGGTTGCTTTAGCAACATTTCATAGTGTCGCGGATTTTTATAAATAAAAATATTTACTGTATATTTCGCCATTAAATTTATAGTTTGAACCATACCTCCCGATGTAACGCTCTGATCGAGATATATGATGCGATTCGCATAATTAACAAGCAAAAGCTGGTGGATGAAATCTGTATCCTCTATTTGAATTGTAGCAAGGTTTCGCGCGTCACGTTACACATCTTTCTGCTGTTATCCAGGATATTGAAGTGTTTGTGCGCGAGTTTAAAAACGCTTCCGCTGAAGTAGCTCCAGCCTTCAGAACAAATGCTGTCGTTTGAAAACACAGAAAATAAAATCATTATTAAAACAAAAAAACAACCTAAAACAAACAAAAACCAAATATAAAATTAAAATAGAATTTCGCGGTTCTCGGCTTCCGCTTTAATGGGGGTCTGGTTTTTGGTTGGGTCCTTTCGAACCTTATTCCGGCGTCTTTGCGATGTTAGAGGGAGCATATGTAATACAGACCGCGCGCCCTGGGGAGACACTGAATTTTCAGATAAATGTGCGTTCCCCCGATTTCCCGAACTTGGGGGCTTGCGAACTTAGTTTGACATGTGTCCAAGTGGGGTCTTAGGAAATGAAATTATGAATAAACACTCCAAAAAGTAACTCCCCACCCCTGAAAATTTGTCAATTCAAACGATACATCGGATTAATCACTATGGGATATATGGAAGGCAGTTTTATTACGCGTATTGTGACACATCTTGTGCGATCGACTGAGTTTTGTTGAAGTTATGCTCACTTTACCGAACCCACAAGTTCATTTGTCACTTTCACCAACAACAGGGCCGTTACCTACTGTACCTACTAGGACCATAATTTCCTTACATATCGTGGCAAGATTTATGCGTTTCTTGAGCAAATCTTTACACAAAGCACCCGATAAATCCTTTGTTGTTCACCATTTCTTCTCCACTCACTTGCACTAGAATGTTAACATGAATGATTGTCCCAATCTCAGTTTTTACCAAGGGTTTTTTTTTCCCCCCGACTGCTTTCATATCTGCATCTTTAATATGTGTCTACCTGACAATTACCGACAAATGATGCGTCCAGGACTTCATCCAACATCAGAAGTTATCATCTCCGGGGGGTTTGGGGGGGGGGAATTTTACGTGCTACCAGGAAGACTGTTGGGTTCTTCTTCTTATCGTGCCAAACACTGTGGTTCTCAAATAATAATCCAGCCAGAGCTGGGTACATCTTCTGGACGTCTTGGCTGATTCAAGAATTCGCAAGTCCTTTAATTTGTGCATTGTGCTCAGCCATGGTCCAGACAAGAGATGTTCCATTGTCTTGTTGCTGTTCCACAACCACAATATAGTGTCCTGATCTGCTTCCATGTAGCCTCGCCTCTGCAAGGAAACTTTATATCGGCCCATTCTGGTTCTCCATCTGTTGAGCATCGCCATCAGCCCATAGGATTCAGCCCAGGGGGAGTCAGCTCCAGGTTTAATACCAATAGATGTTACGTGGTTGATTGCAAGTCTTTCTTTCCACACGGCGACTCTCTTTACCTCGTTAGAGACTGTTTCAAAGGGTTGGATTTTGCTTAGAATCTCTCTCTGGGTTTAAGGCGTTGGCAGCAGGTATCTGTCTAGACATAGGGTGCTTCGCATTAGATAGTTGGCGCTACGCTCTTGCACGCTCGCTACGCTACTACGGATTTTTGGTGTACAATTTCTGCTAAATGTATAGGTTTTCCGTTAGTGTTTGGCGGAGGCATCGTTTTCTGTGATAAGCCGGCAGGAGGCATTTAACGCTGAATCAAGCTTCTTGACTGGGTTGATCTTTTTCATACGGGCAGGCATACTCCTGCACATGGGTAGCACAGGACAAGTGCCTTCTATCTTAGGGTATGTGCCGAGCACCGCTCTTGTGCCAATGACTTTGTTCAAGATTTTATTGCGTGAAACATACTACTCTTTCGTCATCACTGTGGGTCTTATAGAGAGAGTTCGGTCCCAGATAACTCCTAGGTAGACAGGGTTATCACAGTGCTCCAGGGGTGTTCCAGACCAGGTAACTCTTTAAGCGACGTTGTGCTTCACGGTTGCGTAGAGAAAAGCACACACCTGTGTCTTAGATGGATTTTGCACGTAGTGGTTTTCCTCATAATAAAGAATCAGTTCATCCAAAGCTTTAGAGAGTCCTCTCTTCACAACTGTGAAGTCACACTCTTGTTGCTCTAATTCCAAGATCGTCTGAAAAAAAACGACCGTTTTCTACACTCCCTTGTGCTTGTGGTAGACCATTTTTGAGCCTACACCATCGGGCTCTTCTTCGCTCCTAGATGAACAACGAACCTCCTGTTTTGCCAGCAATCCTCGGATAAGTCTCAGTCATGCGGATGTCCTTGGTAATTTCCAGAATATTATGGAAGAATGCATCTGTGATTAACAGTGTCGTACTCTGCTTATAGGTCGACGAACACAGCTCCGTTACCATACCCTTCTCGCAACCATCCCTAATGTGTTGAGTTAGGTTTATTACTTGGCTTTTGGTGATTGCCTGTCTGAAACTGGCCTTGTTCGTTATGAGGGTGGTTCGTCTATCACAGGTGCGAGACGGTTGATCAGGAGGCGTTCAAAGAGCTTTTAGGCATGGCCTGAGGAGTGATATTGGTCTGTGTAGCTCTTGGGATTGATTGATCTTTCCCTAGGCTTTAGAGTGCCATAACATGGCACTGGCTTGTATAAGTAGAGACAGATGCTGCTGGTTTTTGCTGCCCTGTAATTATTGTACTCAACACCTTAATGACCTTGGGTGATGCTCTAAATCAGTGTGGTAAAGATGGGATTGTTTCAAACTTGATTTTTTTTTTTTCTACCAACCATGTAATGCTCCACATGGCTCATCTGACCATATGGTGGTGTCACAGTCGCCATCTTCTGCACGACTCCCATCACGTATTATAGCAAGACGGACAAGCAGGGCAATGTTTGGCTCTAGACAAAGCTGAATTTCCTATAACAGGAATAATGCTGATGGAAGTATGCTCCCTTGTAAATAACAACACCCCTGATACATGGATTTCTATCAATCAATCGACGAACGGTAAACATCGTTGACTCTGCATTCATCATGTTTCAATTTCAAGTCGTGCAGCATTCAATAGAAAGCCAAAAGCCTACAGTAAATGGCAAAACTTTCGCACGTGGTGACACATGAAATGGCTGTATTTGAATTCAAGTCTCGATCCTGCGGACGATCCCGTCTGCAGTATCCTCAGCATCTGAGGAAGAACTCAATAGTACAGACAACAACCGTGATTGGAAATTGTTAAATCTGTTACTACAACATCAATTCTCAAACTGTTCCTCTCATCCACCATTTGGCCAAAGCCAAATCTACAACCAGGGGCCATGACAAATCTGACTCTGAGTTTGCTCTAATACTAGAGAAGCTGTCCGGTGTAACCTGCAGAACGGAAGCTGTTCATGTTGTTGCTGTAACGGCTCTGTACCTAAGATGAGTAAGCAGATTTAAAATATAGACACAAAAAATCTATCCTGCCAATAATATCCAGGTTATGGAGAGTCATTTTAGGTTTGACTACATCTGCAGCAACCTTTGTAAGCATCAGTTTCTTTTGACACGTCAGTGGGTATTTCGTGAGGAGAAATACGGCATAGATTGCTTCATCCATCAAAATCATTGGGGGAATTTATAATCCCTCGACCCCACAGAAGAATCCTAATTACTATGCGATTGACATCAACAAAGCCCGTTGTCGTGCCTTTGGACTTATTAAATCATCCTTTGTATCCACCAACCTATTGGTTAAGATTTCTTCCCTTTTCTTTCAAGGCGACACCAGTCGGGTATGTACTTGTGGAATCAACTCGTCACCAACACTGTTTCTTCTGGTGTACCCCCGAGAGTACCCTTGGCTGCAGTACATTTCCTGATGTTCATATGACGACCTAGCTTCACCACCTGGAGAAGCTTGTCACTTGTTTGCTGATTGATTTCTATCTTATTCTAATACGGTTCTCCTTATGATTAAGTGACAGAGCCCTCTGTGCAAGACAACCTTCAGCGAGATCTTACGCATAATACTTGGGCCTCCCAGTGGTGTATTAGAAGAGAAGAGAGCCACCCTTTACTCCAACCTCATGAAACATTCAGAGGATCCTAAATCTTTTTGGCGTCCAGAATCACCAACACATTGTTTGGGCACAGCACATCTCAGAAATTGCCAAGAAAACATCACAAATGCCGCCTGTACCTCCTAGGTTCGAGCCAGGAATCTTCTACCACATTACCACCTACAAGCCTACAAAGCTTACATCCGCCCTCTTATGGAATATGCCTCTATACATCGGAACGTGCATACACATATCAACTGCAATTACTTGATAGATTGGTGCCAGGAAGAAGATCCAGCTTCTGTGTTTATTCTACGGTGGCACTTTTTTCTGCACCCAAATGCAGTATAGAGCCAAATCTCCCAATGAAAGCAAGTTTCACCACAATTACATGATCATCAGTGAGTAGACACCCATCTTGCTGTCCAAACATTCTAAGGTCAAAACCGAAGCTTTAATCTCAACGCGTACGTGGTAAATCTTCCCAAGTATTCTTGATATTGATGCATTCGTGAGTGAGAGTAGTAAATACAGTTTTTTCTGAATCAGAATTTTTTGTCTTGTTTTTTATTTTGTTTTTATTTTTGCGAATCTTTTATTTCTATTGCATTAATGTCTTTGGTGCTGAGTGAAATTACCTATCTTGGGATTATGGTGCGGACGTCTCTCCCTTGTCAACCCAAAAGTTCTACGGGGTCACCAGATCTTTAAAGGATGGCACCACCCTTCAAGTGCTTGTTTTTTTTTTCTCCGGTTCGGGTTTAATGAAGGTCGCGGTTTATACTAAGACACTTGATAATCATTGCCAATTGTTAAGTGTTCCGTCATTGTATATGGCTTTTTTGCCCCTTTTTTGCAAATGTGACCTTAATCTTTTGATGGACTCCATCAGGCCCGGGTTTGTATCTTTTTTAAATAAAAAATTGTAAAATTATTGGATATTGAAATTGACCTAATAGGTTGGGCATAATATAAATGGATATTTTTTTCTTAATTTCGTTTTCAAAAACGAGTGGATATTAGGACATTTGGTTGCTAAAAACAAACAGGAAAGCTTGTTGGCCTAAGATGATATTTTTAGGTCGGGTTTTAAAATTGGACTTTTTTAAATTTTGTAACATGGAAATCAATAGGAATTTCCCATTTTCAGAAAAAAAAAACCCGGTGATTCTATCGTAGTCAGTGATTTTTGCTAGAAATCTCCAAAAAAGGTGCATTATAATAGCAGCTAAACACTTTTCAAGAAAAAAATAAAACAAAGTTCATCGCACATGGCAGAAAAAAAAAATATTTTTTACAAAATCATTTCAATTGAGGCAAGGCAATACCACGAATACACCAAACATGACCAAGATCTTATGGGTTACTGGATGTTGAAGGACAGTGTATTGTTGTAAGGTCAAGCCTTATAACATGTCATACTGCAAATTGTACTGGAGTCTTTTCATACCAACAAGTGAGGCTAGTATTAACCTTAACACAGCTAATTGCAAGAACTTTGTCGATGTGCTTATGGAAGGGCATTGTATTGTTGAAGGTTCAAGCTTATCCAACCTGTTACCTACCATGCCAGTCGCCATGCCAAGCCTGCCAGTGTGTTTGCATTCAACTGTGATGCTATTATTAACAGACAACAACCGTAGAAGGCAACTTCTTGTAAGTAAAGCAGTGTTTTTTAGTGGCTATGATAATTCAGACCAATAGGTGAAAATGAATGCAGTGCTTATAGTGACTCTCTTCCCTCTGCAAGGTTAAGAACATTTTTTCTTTATTTTAGGCAATTGTGAACTTGATTACTTTGGAAACCAAGGTTTTTTATATATAGGAAGCAATAATACCTATGCTTTATTTTCTAGTATATAACGTCAATGTTTGTTTGTGTCAGATTTTGGCCAGTGAATAATTTAACCACCAAATACCATTGCTTCATGTCAAACCTTAAAAGTCCTTTTAAACCACCCTAAAAATTCATCTTAGCGAAAAGCTTCCCGGATATTTTCAGCAACCAAAATGGCCTAAGAATCCACTCGTTTTGAAAAAAAGATCGTCACTTGCCCACCCCTCATTATATCCAGCTTAAGTTTTACATAAGATTTTGCTGCATGGAGTTTCCGTATGTACCTTCGAGTTCTAGATTTTTTTTTTTTGTTTGCTTGCCTTACCATGTAGGGTTAGGATATTTGTTATTGTTAAGCCATAAATAAGGAGTGGACTAGAAATCATCAATATTTGGTTGGTGATGACATCATTATGAACTAGATTTTTCACAAGAGGTAATAGAAATTCCAGTGGACTGTGTGATCTATTTCATGGACACTGACTGAAAAATCAATATTTTCACTAATGATTCCCTGGTAGTGTATGACTTTTTTCTTGGCCCTGTTTTATTGGAATGGAATGTCCATAACGTTGGAATAGTTTCCAGCTCATTTCCTGGGACCTTTAAACATAATGTTCAACATTTACCGTCCCATTGGCAGAACAACTGACACCAAGCCGATAACTCTCTCCATTTTCGTAATTCCCCGATAGGGAATAACGGCCAGTCGGCAAGAGATTCCTCATCACCCAAACATTCAATGTTTTGAAATTAGTAGGGAATTGCGACCATCGCCTGGTTCTGAAACCTTCCACTTTAGGCTTTATGATTGCCATGATATCCTAATTGCTTGCAGGTGACAGACGCTCGATGATAGTTTCCAATCCTCATCACAAGTCCAGAGCATCCATTCTTTTATTATGAGAGTGGCTGAGGTGACCTTGGTTGGGGTTTTCGAAGAGATGTAAAAGGATTTCACTGAAAAGACTGGTTAAATAAAGAACATCATTTAAAGTTTAAACAAAACAAAAAGGTGTCATATGAATTTAAAAACGTCAAGGATTTTTTAATTTTTTCCAGCACACACAAAAATATTTCAATCGATAGTCTGATTTTTTATTCCGTTAGTGGAGCGGTTTGGACTTCCAAAATTCGTCGAACAACCCCTCCCATCGGTACAACAAAATGCAACCATCCTATTCGAAAGATAGTAATAAATAATGTTTAAAATGATGGTGTGGTCAAAAAACTTTGGTGGCAGGGGTGTTTTTTGGGTCAAAAAATAACGTTTTTGAGCTAAAAACTTAAGAATATCAAGATTTATTAATGTCTTAGCAAAACAAAGTTTAATCAACATTCAATACTATCAAGCTCTGACATTTATATTATAGATTTCTGTTTTATACAATATATAAAGCGTCAAGAATTTTAGCCCCAAAATCACCTTTTTCCTAAAAAAAGAATCTTTTTATCACGTGTCACCACAACGAGTATTACATGAACCCTTTATGGAAGTTATAATCTATATCAATAACAAAAAGGATACCATAAAAATAAGATTGTATATTTGTACATTAAAAAAAATAAAAGTTTTTTAAATAATAATTTCGCTTAACTTGCAGCCAAATTTCATTTTTCGGCATAGAAATCATCCCGCACCAAATTATGTCACACCACAACCATCATTTTCTTAAATCTTACTATTATCATTCAAATAAAGGTGGTTTGTTTTGTTGTACGGTTGGGGAGGTAACTCGAAAACTAGGCCACGTTGTAAAGCTGTGCGCTGGCCGCTCGCTATGTCAGTAAACGCATATGTCAATGGTGCGAATAAATCTGGAGGGGATGTGTTGAGAATAAAACTAAAAAGCCGTGATTAGAACTGAAATGCTCCAATTTGTTCGAGAATAAGTATGTTTAAACCCAATTTAGCATGACACTTTTGAGGAATATGCAAAGGCTCATACCAGATTCCAATTGTATACAGTCTGAGACACGCTATGGATTCCTTTGTTTGGCGGACAATCAAAGAAGGATAAAGTGTCATGAACATCGAGCGGGTGAACCTTTAATCTGAGGAGGATTAGGGCACAGACATATGTGACTGTAGTTCGTTATGAGTGACCAAACCTTTCAGTACTTAGATATATGATGGGCAAAGACGCCAAACATTATTTCTGGACCAACAACGAATAAATGTAAAACCAGCGAGAACGGGCTTAACGTATAGATTTATAATATTCCTGATTGACGAATAAATACATGCAAACACATTGTTGATATATATAGTAGAAATCAAAAATCATACTGGAAAAACAAAACATTTGTCATATTGAAAAATTGCGTGGAGAATTCTGATAGTCATTGTAGTGACATTCCCCCTTTTCCACAATTCAATGACAAACACGAAAAATTGGCGCGTAATAGACTTATTGAAATGATTTTTCTTATGCGGAAGCTTCCGTTGTGTTCAAGTTTGATGTTAGAATTTATTCAGTGCAGTTGCCGCATTATTTTCTTCGTGAGAAAGGGACATCTTTTTTTTTTAAATTATTGCCTTTATTTGATCAAGGACATCGTCACATTAGATTTCTATTGCATTAGTGGGTAAAGCATATCCCCTCTCAGAACGAATGGACTCACGACACGCCCCAAAAAACTTTTAAGGAAATGACAGGAATTAAAAACTCTTACTATAGTAGATTTTTAATTCTTTTCATATGTATCGTCTTGTGATTGCAACAAAGTCGTATCTACAATTGTTTTCACGATTTTATGGGCAAAGCATTTTTGTGTGCCATTCAGTAGTGTGAGTTCGAAAGAACACAATGAAAATGTATTTTGAAAAATATATATGAAAGTACAAAAGAGTAATCGATAAGAATGATTAAAAAGCAACAGCCTGCTGAAGGCTATACTTTATGTACACTATGCACCTATGGAAAACAAAAATGCACAGTTTGTCAGCTATGGAAGTAATGAACTGATGCGCCAACGAGAAGACAAATATGCATAAGTCCAGTAAGCAATGACCGCCCCGAACGTCTGTTCTCGTATCCAAAGAATCATTTATTGATGCGGCCGCACTTAAAGAACCAATTTGTGTAGGTCGAACAAGTAGTGGCGCACATATTATGGTTATCCATTAAATTAATGAACTAATGCCGCCCTTAAGTTGCACAGATCTAATAAACATTGGCGCGCCCATTCTGAAATTCAATAATGTACTGAACTAATGGTACTATGGCGGCAGTTAAAAAGCAAAATGTCAACGATATAAAAGCAATTGGAGTACAATACATGGTCATATCCAGTGAATCCAACCGATGCGCCCTGAAACAAAAATGTGTACGATTTAACAAGTAAATGTTTTATAAAGAGAGAAGTAATATGATTGGACAAAACCCATGCATTGATATTTGTCATTGCACGGTGCGTATGTTAATGAGGGGACCGCGATTGCTTAGAACGTTACGCGCGACATTGGATGGTTCATTTTATGGGCGGTTGTGTGCATCTTTTCCTTAGAAACATTCAATTGAATTTCATGACGTGTTCCATTTTTGTCGTACATGTTGCTGTGATACACGTTTATGAATAGATCAATAAGGTTTATCGTAGATAGAAACCGCCACAAAGGATCATGGGGCCGTAAAAGGGGCAAGAGCACCAAAAATCGATGATAATCATTTGTTTCCGTGCAATGTCAATGAGGCAATCACAGCAACGAGGTTTTTTGTTTTTTTTTGGGGGGGGGGGGGGGTGTAGAACCAAAATTATTGTGGATGTTTATTATTTTTTTTTAAGTTAATTGATGATAACATATAATACCAGGTTGTTGTCTGCAATGTATTACAAGAATTTTGTTTTTATAAGGTACGAAACTGATCCCCTCAAAAAATAACCAGAAAATTAACACTTTCGTCAGCAGCTATCGAAAGATGTAGCGTGCAGCCGCCAATGGAGTTGACTACCTGAAACCCAAATTCTCCCGTTTACAATTCCATCACAATTTCATATCCTTTACCATATAATGAAGCAGCCGACGATTATTCAATTTCATAATTTGAATTCTGAGTTTCTTTATTAATTTAGTTTTAGAAAGAGACCTTTTCGTGGAACGACGCATCTGATAACACCGGACACGGAGAGGCAACTTGGTCATCGATTGCCGCTGTGAATCACAGCCCACACATCGCTCATCACACACGGAAAACTGTTAGACTCAACCTACCTGCGTCTTTTCATAACTTATTTCGATTCAACCAGATGCTATTTTTTTTTTTTGGTTTTAGGCTACAATCATAGTTTACAAATTCTTTAAAGTTTGCTCTTGTCGATCAATTTCAAAGAGTGTACATTACGAATGCATTTTAACATTTTACACTGTCACAGTGACGCCGACGGAGTCGGCCGCCCGGCGAAGTGTGCACATGGAGTTTATATTTGCGAGCGTGGATAGATGATTGTCTCAATTCTGTACTTCTGTTGACAAACATACGCTCATTTACAAAGAAATTACAAATAAATTTCTTAGGAAAAATATAAACTTTCTGTTTTTAACAAGTTACAAGTGGTCATATTTGGCTGAAATATTTAAAATAAATGTGGTGATTACCAACGACAAGGACGGACCAAGGGGCTGAAGCTGCACTAGCAGCAGGGCAGTCGCGCTCAATGACAACTCAAATATAGTCCCAATAATTGTATGATTTGACCCCACACAATTGCAACAAGACAATTTGGTGTTATATCCTCGAAATAGCCAAAAAATAAATATTACAAGTCTACCAAAATCAACCTATGGAACTGTAGAAATAAGGGGGGCACGTTTGTACGGGGTAAAAATTCGAATTGTTCGAATGCTTTAAAAAAGGATGTCCCAATTTATTGGGCTACTCCTAAGGTTTGAAAAAAGGTATAGTTTGCCCTATCTAACGCGTTAATAGTTTTTAGTATCATGCTCATAACAGTTCCAGGCATCCTGGGGTAAGATTCATAGAATGGTCCGATTTTGATCGGACTGGTTGTAAACTGTTAATTTGTCCCACTAGATCGTAAATGTAAAATAGATTCTTTGTTTTGAACTTTCTATATACGATTACAGACTATGACTAGTGACCTCTCCATAACCCTGTAGCCCCAGTCACAGATTTTGCGTTCCAATTAAATGCAACGAATAGTATAGCTGGTTGCACCAGTAATTTTTTCGGGTTCTGTACCATCAGATGAACAATTTGACACCCTTTTTTTTATAACGACGGATATATCTGAAATTTACCCCTTGTGACCTTGAACCTATTTTTTGACTCATAACTATTGCTACAACCTTCAGATATGCAAACTATACCTTTTTTATCCTGGAAATATAACGAACACGCTGGCATACTTTCGACGCGATTTGATACTTTCATATTTGACCCCGTATAACCTACCCCTTAACAAATATGTTTCACTTCCTTTTTATTTTTTTAGTAGACTTTGATATGTTGTTTTTAAAGGCTATTCTCAAGACAATTCTTTTGAATTGATTCTATTGCAATTAGTGTTGTTTAAGGCAGCAGTCAGCTAATTTTGACTGGCCTAATAAATGTCCTCTGATAACCGCCAAACAGGCGCCATTGATTGTGTTATCTCGGTACTTTTTACAATAAAGGTGTAATACATTAATCATACAGCTTTTAGATTCTTTTTGCTAGATTTTTGGTTTAATACCGACGACTGCTCCAAATTTTGAAAGGTTTTTTTGAGTTAACATTGCATAGGCAAGTACACGTTGTTTACATTTACATCCGGAATCCAGCTTTTTGTTGCCCCCTTTCGATCCATCATGCATTGCGGGTATAGCGCCCTCTGTTGATATTTCGCTATCTACGATAAACCTTATCTGCATATTTTTAGTTTCTCGAGCAATGGCAAAATCAACAGTGCCACTACTTTGCGTCAGTTTGACCAGGCTCATACTGTTTGCCATTATTTTAATGCGTCGTCCAACTGAGCCTCTGACGTGATTTTGGGGCCAACACACTCTAAACTAAAAAAGAACATTAAGCCTCTAAATGATGCCCCTTAATTAACAACTAAATGTCGTCCACACAGAAACATTTGTAAAAGTCTATAACTCGGCGACAAGTCCTTTGGAAACAAAATTGCAAAAGTCTAACAAGCAATGGTACCCCTTATACTGGTTATTTATTAACTGATGTCGTTCCACAAGAAGCATTGCAGAAGTCTAAATAAATAAGGCCGCACTTTTTACTGGTTTATCCAATAAAGTAAGTAAATAATACCGGACCCGCCATTATAAGCAATTTGCAGAAGCCTAGTAGGCCCAATCAATATAAAACGATGACTCCCATGATGTATAATTGTCAAAGTCCTAAAAAGCAACTATGCCATCGCATTCGTCATTCTATGAAATAAAAAGGCTGAGGTGCTCTTTTTGCAGGAGTCTCTAACGAAAACAAATCCGTATACTGTGATTCAATGAACATCACTGATATTGCCCTGGAAGCTAACTGGACAGCTGGGAAGTGTGCCGGCCTTTAGCAATATTGACGAACTCTATGTAAGCAATAATGCTTCTGCATTTGTTTCCAACCTACCTACAATTATGCCCACGCTAGTGTTGTCAAACAATAAAAGGTAGTAGAATAATTGCAGGATTATCAAATTGGGGGGTATCCCTCCATCACAAAAAGAAAATGCTAGAACAGTTCAATGTCCCAGATAATAAGTCAAGGTGGCTGGTTTAAGACCACAGTCTACTTTGGATCAGCAAGTAGTTTTCATGTTTAACCTACAACGGAACTTGTGGAATCAAAGTGAAACCATAGGAGGGTTTGTATTCAGCTTGCAAACAGGTAATTTCATTTCAAGTTTTAATTCCATTTACTTACAGAAAAACTTTCAGCTGTAATTCTTCTCGCAATTTATAGGACGTGAATATACTGTATGTGGCATATAAATACATTAGAAAGGTTAAAACAAAATATCTTGAGACAATTCATTATGCCAGGACATTGGCTTAAGGATGATTTTCATTTGCTTTATGATTGAGCAAATGGTAACTTCATTTGTTGAAGATAATTTGCTTATAAGTATTTTACACAATACACAGTTTTATTCAAATGCTATGTTTGGTCAAGAAGAAATCCAATACCAGCTGAAATTGCAGTGTGAATTCTTTGCTAAAATTATATGTTATGGTATATGTCACACACATGCAAACCCACACACGCACCTCAATAGTATCTTGTCGACGCATTTCAACAAAACATTGGGCGAATCCGGGGACGAGGGGGAAATGTCCCCCCACCGTTTTTTGGGTTGGGGTGACACAATATCAAAGGTCCCCCATGATTTGTACTAAGGCCTATCGCCACTTCCATTGTCTAAAAAAAAAATCAATCGAAGGACCCTTACATTATACTTGTAAACCCATGGAATTTTCCACAATTTTCCGCGCTCCGCGCCGGTTCTAAGGGATATGGACCTGGATTTAAGTGCGGGCCTTAGTTGGTTGAAGAAATGACACAAAGTTTGTGATCGCCTCGACCAATTTGTAATTTCTTGCCAACGGCCAGCACGTGCACTAAAAGACTCACCAACTCCATCGAGTTTAGAGCGGCGTCGTTACTGTATAATAAAATACTTCTCAAAAGAAACAATAAAAGCTTACGCCAACTTGAGTTATGGTCTTTTCTCCGAACGGGAATTTTAATGGTTCAAAACTTAAACTGCGCGGCCGACCCGCTGACGAATCATCATGTTTTCCCTTTTCATGCTGCAAATAAATATGAAATACACATTTTAGAAAATAACACCATTATCAACGCGGTTTTTAATCAATATCGGTTTGGAATTTTCTTAAAATATGTTTGGGAAAACACTCCGGACTTTTTACCTTTTTACCATTGTTTTGTTTCTTGTTTTTTACCTGAATGCTTTGATGTTCAATTCAATACATGTTAAGTGGCTTGTTGATATTCATGTATATACTCAATCAGAAATGAACTAAGCTTGACCACTTGACTTTACTATCCATATTTACTCACACAGTAATATTAGGTGTTGAAAACTTACTGGTGAATAGACCAGACAAACAGAGAATTAATTCCCGTGATGTTTTGGATGTATTCATAGTAACTTTCTGACCTTTGCTTCACAAGAGTAAATTGCAAATCAGATTCATTGACTTCAATTATAATCAGTAGCATGTTTATATTAGATTATAATTTTAACCTGTAACAAGTATGGATTAGAACTGGAGATTCCGCTCTCGCCCCTGGTTCATTTGTGTTGCCAAACGAACCATGAGAATACCCGTTCTTCGAGGGGACGTTAAGCCGGTCTCCCCCCGGTCCCATGTACCTGGAGAATCACGTCTGTATATGTAATCGCAGCCAGTTAGCGATAAGATTGGGTGAAAACCCCTGGACGCCCTGACTGTCCCATTCGTCCCCCTTTGGATCCCTGGGCAATCATTGGAAACAGTGTCTTACCCTGATGATCTACCCGGGCTAAATAAGATAAATAAAAACTATGGGGTGCCCAGTGCAGCGACTGATGGTCGCTTTCACAGACGCTCTACTTTATCATTATTGTTGTTGGCAGATCTATACCATGCTCTGACACTACTTCTTTCTAACGATAGGAAATATTAAGCCCTGGTAGATCATCACAATGACTTTCATGGATGATATATATCCCATCTGTCTGCATTTTGTGGTTATTTTTAAACCAGTCCTGCAGGTGAGGCTAATACTGTAACAGTACCCACAGTACATATAGCTAACTACCAGTGTAGTGATCAACCACTTCAAGATATTGATCATCCAGTCATCCTGTCTACTGGAAGTGATTCTCCTTTGATTGCAGTAACCTGATCAATAGTTTCATTACCTGGTGGTGATAGGCCCCTATAAATTGATCTCCTCGACTGTGAGTGTGGGCTGCCGCAATACCAGCCATTTCTTGTATGGTTTGTGTTGGCCAACTATCTCACTTCCCCCACTAACACATGACTTATCATAATTGGATTCTCTGAATCTCCTACGCCAACCAGTTTCCCATCATGAAAGACCTACATCAACAAATGACACTCAAATCAAGAGGAAACCGAGGGCGTCGACTGGCAAAAAGAAGGTGGAGGAAACAAGATCCAACCTGTAATTTCAAAATAATGTTTCAACAACAAGAGCACTGGATATTGCTGCTATCAAGTCCTTTGATGATCAAATTGTGGAATGCACAGTCAATCTACAATAAATAATCTACATATTATGTCTTCAGAAACATGTTGAGAGATTCTAGATTATACAATGTCATCATAAGTGAGGCTGACGCAACCAGGTATTCCTTTATGAATAATTGCTGATCTACTTACCATTTGTTGGCAAATTGATTGAAAAAGTGTCCTCCACTCAAGTTTCTGAGTACATTAACAAACACGAATTCTTTGTCTGATCCATACCAGTCCGCTTATAAGCAGGCCATAGTACTGATACTGCATTGACTTGTGTCCAAAATGACATCCTTAGGGCAATTGATGACTACAAGTCCGTTTTCCTTTCCTCCAACATCCTGATGTTGACTTTCAAGGCGGCTTTCGATAAAACCGTAGACACGGTATCCTTCTGGAAGGCTTGCTGGTGATGTTGGTCTCTGTGGCAAAGTCTATAGCTGATACCAGACTTATCTCGTAGAAACTAGTATAGTTAGTGTCAAAGGGGCCTTTTCCATAACAAGAGGCTTATTTGTGGTGTCCCCCAAGATCGTTATTGGCCCTCAAGGTTTTTTTACCTGTTACACATCAGAATGGGACAAATTATTGAAATTCAATTACATTATCATTTAGCTGATGATGTATCTGTCTATGCAAGTTTTTGACCCAATTGTCCCGGTGATGCTGCCTTGCGCTTTGTTCAAGTTATGCCGATGTGTGGATGAAGTTGGGCAGCCTGGGTACTTAGTAATAGGCTAAGCTAAATCAGGGTAAACTCGAATTTTATTGCCTCCTTGCTCATCACTATAGTGCCCTTCCAACTTTGTCTCTCTCTGGGTGATCAAGTAATTCAACCACCCCCCCGCCATTCGTATCATGGGTGTAACATTGGATCCTTCCATACAAGGTGATCACATACCATCTGTCTCTCGTTCCATCAACTGGCATCTCGTATCTAAATCGTGTCAGGAAATCTTGATACCGAGACATATCACAACATTGTTCGTACATTTATCTTATCCAAACTTGATTACTGTAACTCTCTCATGAATGGATTGGCAAGAAAACCTCCGGCTTCAGAGGCTGCAAAACAAAGCCTGCGCGTCCATATTCATTAAACTCACTCACATTTCACCGCTACTCCAGTTCTCCACTGGCTGCCTGTGGCACAACGAATTCATTTCAATACTCTTCTCAACATATAAGCCTGCCTCTCTCAGTTCCTATTTATTATTTCGTCTTGCTTCCATATCCACAATCCCCGTTTTTGTTAAAATGCCCCCCCCCCTTCGATCTGATGTTTGGCTGTTGTTACGGTCACCTTGACCAAGGCCAAAACCACCTCAAAACTACGGAATTCAAACTCCTGAACAACTAGACAATACACTGTGAACTTGATTACAATTTTAAACAAAGTCTTTATTTTTTTTTTTTAATTGTGTGTCTAAATCAACCTCATTCAACATCGATTAGGTATCAATAATCAAAGATTAATCTAATAATAAAGTTGTTTAATTAATAACTACTAACTTACGACCTGTGTGTGCCGCGACGCGGGCGGCAGCGAGATTACAATTAATAGGCCGTACCTTGCAAAGAGTCCTGGCGAATATTCCAGCGTAAAACTTAACTATTTTCAGTAGTGGGACGTTGTCCACGGACGACATGTCCTGACTGAAGAAAACCAGCTCAATGACTCCCTAACTCGGAGGTCGACTAAATATAAGTCCAAAAGTGCTGTGCTTGTTTATATTCCTTGATAACTCAGAGGCCACGATATACGGAAACCGAACACGGCTACCCATCTGACTAAAACTGATGGAGCTGAGACTACTATGAAATGTCCACTTAGGAAGAAGACAATGTTTACTGTGCTGTCACTACCTTGTAACAACTGGAAGCACTATGCGTGGAACTCTGCTAATAACTTGGAGCATGATGGTATGTACTCTCTTAATAACTTGGGTAATGTTATAGTACTCTGACTCATTCTTCTCTCACCAGGGCTTTAATATATCCTCAAACAATACTAGAAGATCTGGTCCTCTCTATAATATTCATGTGTAATATAGTCCATTAGGTGATGATTCTGGTTTCAGCTCCAATGTTCCCATAGTAGAATTGTTCATTTCATAGCAATCACCCACACACATCACTGTGCCTGTATATACGGGAGGGCGCCATCTATTGGTTTAGTGAGCTATTCCAGCACCGTCACTTCAACGGGGCACGTCTTCTAGAATATTCTCGGTCATTCTAATTTATTCCACACACAGCCACCATATGCACACAAACGCAGTATATTTTATATTATATTACTTTAACTAATTTATAATATTGATGTGGCTAATTTTATGACTAATCTTACTACTCAAAATCATAAGTAAATCATTCTAATCTTAGGGCTGGACACAGACCGGCTCACCCTTAAAAAGGTTTGATTAAGAAGGCAACCTTTCGTACGCTATTTAAGGCTTTTAAGATTCTTAAACTTCCTATACATAACTTCTTCGACAATGTTTACACTTTTTTTAAAGCTTTTGGCTTGTTTCTGATCTATAACAAACAATTCCTAGATAAGGCATCAGCGATCACATTATCTTTGCCTTGATGTGTCTGTATGTCGAGGTTGTACTCTTGCAAGGTCAAACGTTCCACCTCACTAGCCTATGATTCTTGTTTTCATCCTGTGAATGAAAGTGAGGGGGTTGTGATCTGTGGAAACAGCAGCAGGTGGCACTGTGGTTCCCAAATATACATCAAAATGCCTAATGCCAAATCAGAAGCAGAGACAACTCCTTCTCTATATGAGTAATTTCTTGGTGCTATGTTAAACTCATGAGAAATACGAATAGGGTGTTCTATTCGCTGTCTTCTCCTTCTTAGGCATAAGAAACTCCACCAGCAAAGCCCTATGTCACTAGCATCTATGGCCAACTTGAAATGGTTCTGAAAGTGCTGGTGCTAATCAGTACTGGTTCACATAATCATATGGCTGTGATTTTCTGAAACTAATTTCACATTTCTGCGACCAAACAAATTTGACCTATTTTTTTTGCAAGCCAAATTTGGCAAATGGACGGCAATATCTGAAAATTGGACAAAACTTCTGTAGTATCCAGCCATACCTAATAATCTCTGAAGTTCTTTCCCCTGGTAGGCTCAGTGTGGGGAACTCTCAATTGCTTTTCAACCACACTTTAGGCCTTGACAGCTTGGACCTCCTTGACCTACTACATGGCATAAATAAGTGACATTGGCAAGGCAACTCACTCTGACTAAGTGAACGTCAGTTTGTTTTTCTGACAACTTGCAAACAGCAATGGAGCTGCCAATGTGTTGTTCCTCCCAAGACTGACTGTACCATCAAAATCATCACATAGGCGGCACGCCTCTATGTCATCACTTATGATTTACCATTCTTTTGAAGGTTGCCGGTGCGGTTTTCATACCAAAAGGCATAACACAATATCGAAAAAAAAGCCCAATCCGGCGTGCCAAATGGCTGAGATTTCTTTTGCATCGATCAGTAAGCGGGAACCATGCCATGATACGCTTTAAAAGGTCAAATCTTGTGTCTGACATACTTTGAATTGCCAATTTTGTGCACTGCAATCATCAATATCGAGGTATTGGAAATGAATCAGTCGTTGAACATTGATTTACAAGGCCCTCTGAATGTCTGTCAGCACACAACCTATGGAAGCCATCAGGGTTTTGGAACCAAAATACATGGGGAACTCCCTTCCAACTTTTACTTGCTTCAATTATTTGATTTTCCAACATGTAGTCTATCTCTTTGTTGAGATGTCTATCTTCATAGGATTTACTAGCTCTGTAGGTTGTGATTTTATTGTGCACACTCACCACATCAACATCATGGAGAAGCAGCATTGGTTCTACCTCGGGACTCATGAAAATAATCCTCAAAATTCATGAATCAGCTGCTTGATTTCACACTGGTTTGATTTCTGGAGCTATGGCTCTAGTTTTGTTGTATCCCAATCTTTGAGCACATCTGATTTTGCAACTTTATTGGATAGTCTCAGTGCTTGTCATCATTGTTTGAATTTTGAAATCTTCAAATTCAGGATTGTCATCCTGTGTAGCTGTTATCACCAGACTTAGCAGAGCAGCACTGGTTTTTGCACTGGCCTCGTCATTTCTACCTACCCTACCCGCTTCAATATGTACATGGCAGGCATCTGTCTACTCTTAACAGCCTAGCTGTGCTTTTGACTATGTAGTCACTTCATGTACTTGTGACTCTATCTACGGTTAGGCAAACGCATGATATCTGGCCTGCAGTGGATGTCAGGGAGGATTGAAACAGACTAACACTTGGTCTCCTGGTCCTAAGACCCTACTCTTGGCATCTTGGTCATACGCACTTCTGCTTGGTCTGAGCTTGCTTCAATTCCCCCCTGGCATTTCGTGCCCTTATGAAGCCTATACTTGAATATCTTGGGAAACATAGTCTCAAAAGGTTGTGTCTAGTTCATCATTATTCAGCCTATTCCTCCCTTTATTGAGTTTCAAGGACCGCCGCGCACTGTTCGTCTTCCAAAAGGCTACCCATCGAAGACTGAAACCTAGGGGTTTCCTAACCTGCTTCTCGTGCAGCAACAATAACACGATGACTCTCCGCGTCATTCCAGTCCTTCGTCTCAATTCCAACATTAAGTCCTAAATCCTATTCTTTAGAGTTTGGTTGGAATCTTTCCAAGGCTCTTGGATTCGGCATGGTAAGCTCTGGACAGATACTGTTCTATCGCTAACTCATACATCACTTGTTGAAATAGGCCAAGATGTAAAATTATGACCCCTGATCTGACTGAGAATTGACTTAGGGTAGGCTCCAATAGTGAAAACTTGTCAAAGCCTGCACTACGTTTTAGAGCCTTAATGTTCCTACAGGTATGCGTCAGGAAACCTGGTAGAGGTACACATGATAGTCAATAGTATTATTACTCGCGACTAGCCTAGGGGAGAGGGTCCATACCAGTCCACTATGACGCCTACTAAATGGCTGCCTCCGAACGCTCGGGTAATCAGGTTCAGAGGAGGCGGGGCGGGATTTTCTGATTAGGCCTGCTCAGACGACTTGACAAGTATGACCAGATCTACAGTATTCAGAAACACCCTTTCGAAGTGTAGGCCAACAAGGAAGTGGTTCAAACGCTATCATGTTCTTCTTTGACTCCTAAGATGGTCGGCTGCATAGACTATGCATGGGGCAATGCTGAATGACGCTCCGCTGTGATAACCTTCTGGCCAACTACGCTGATGAATAACTTTCCGACTCATCATTTGCCGGAGGGCATAAGGTGGCCATTCCATTTCCCCTCAGCAGCACACCATTGTGTTGTAAAAACACACAGGAACGTCATCAGACTCCTGCAGGTTACTGGCCGCTTTGACTAAAACTCTTGAGTTCAGGATCATTCTCCTGTTTAAGAACTAACTTATTGTCTTACTTAAGGATCATCATCATTATTCCACACTATGCACATGCTCAGGGCCTAACTCTTCTTTTGGAGAACTGTCTCCCCTGAAGAGGGAAGTTGACCTGTTCATCTAATTTTGTCATGAACGTGTCTCTAATCTAAATTTGGGACAAGGTCCTTATTCCTCCTTCCTATCACTAGTTGCTTCAAGCATGGCGTTCCTAGCCATACTCCTATAACTGCACAGGCTGTATGAAAAAAAAAACTGGTACTTTCTTCTCCTCACTATCATTTCGTGTGGCAGGGATTGTGGGTAACATATTGGTTCGGAATGTACTTTCCCGCCTGCCTAAATCATTACCTAATAACATTGAAACACCTTGACTGGAAGTTCAGGTCTCACTCCAACTATGACTGTACCTGAGACCAAATCAACTTCTAATTCACCTGTGAAGAGGACCCTAATACTTCGCATGGCCATAGTACGCTTGCGATCAGCATTCTCACTTGTTGCACTGACTTCACTAAATGGCAATGACCCCTCTACAAAATTACTGACTGGGCAGACACATGTGTCACGCAGATCTTTATGGGCTTTGGATCAACTTGTCACCATCAAGGCGACACTGACCCTCCAAAACAATGGTTCAAAGTCTTCCCTAACGTTCTCAGACTCAACATCTTTCTGTTAATTAAGCCGGGACTTACTTGTGGTCTAATTGACACCGCACAGCCTGTGGGGGCAGACTTCTGCTTCATGGAGAGCACAAAATCTGGACATAGATGCAAGAGTCGCAACAGTCACACAGTAGGGCTTGTTCCAACAGCTTAATGGGAGACACCATAAAGGCCCCCACGACCACATGATCACACAGGTGGTAAGACACACAGTGTGTTGTGATGTATATGACATAGCGTGAACATACTGAGGTCACGACAGAGTGCGCGTTGACTGAAAACGATCTGGCTACTAAAGTAGCACACACATGTGCGGCATTTGTGACGGTGCGGCGAGGTGGGACAACACGTCTGAACGGTAGTAGACAAGGGCGAACTCAAAGACAGCGCGTGTGAAGACTCGTGTACATCAAAAAAACATTTGGATGTAGTACCATGACTTTGGAAGTTGGGCACAACATTGGTTAAGGGCTATAGGGGAGTATTTGAGAACAAACGCTTAAGAAGATGCGGTGGTTCGTGACGTCTAGACCACACCCGTCCTATGGCCTGTAACGCACTTAAAGTGAACGAATCATGCTTCTATTGGGCTGGTTCTGGTTTTTCTATAGAGTGCTGTTGATATCGCGTTCATGGGCCAAGGTGTTCATATCGGCCTAGGCACGGGTTGAACGGCTCATTAAACCAACTGCCTAGTTGATTGAGGTCGTGTTCACTCTAAGCATCGCTTGGAATGACCTACCTTATCCAACATTTGTGCCTGAACTCTAGCACACCTCGACAGGATTTGATCTGCAAGGTTGGTCGCACGCCGGAAGGTGGTGCGCTATACCCTCAGGCATCACGAACGCATACCTTAAAAGAGACTTCTTTACTACGTTCAAGGAAGCAGCCCCCGTATCAATTGAGAGGGATGAGTAGATCTCTCGAGCTTTCCCAATAAACAACAGTCGGAGCAATGGGGCAGGGCGTCTGGAGGCCACTGCTACTGGCGGCAAGCCGCGCAGAAGGGCAAAAGACTGCTCAACGTCGGTGCCCCTAAAGGTGGGAACCAATGTGTAGAGTCCGAGTGGGCAAGCAACCGAGTGGGAGGAGCCGGAGTGGCCTGGGTTCTAACGTTCTTTGGGCTATGGTGTTATGGGCGGCAAGGCGCCAGCGGCAGGCGGGCCGCTTGGTAAGCGGTCGCGGTGTCGTGGGGGCGAAGGGGCAACGCGGCAGCGGGGCGGGGGGGGCCTCGAGGGGGCAAGGGGGGGCAGCGAGGCGCGGGGGGGGGGGAAGGGCCTGTGTCGAGGCAAGGGGGGGGCCGCCGGCTCTAGGGTAAGGGGGCGGCCGGTCCGGGGCGGCCGGCGCGAACGGCGGAGGCTGCGGGGGGCGCAAGCTGACGTCGCGGTCTTGCGGCGCGGCCGCGGGCGAACGGGGGCGGGGGCGAAGAAGCCAATTGAATCCGGGGCGATGGGGCGGGGAGCAGGGCCAACGGGGGAGGGGCAAAGCACGGCTGGGACACAAACCGGCGGACGGGTTCAACGAGGGAGTCCAACAGCGGCGGCACCACACATCGGCGGCAACAAAAGGAGGTAGCAAGGGAGTGGGGAGCAACGGGGGCCGGGATGCCGGACGGCCAGCGACAGAAGACGGGGGGCGAGGGCAAGAAGCCGGGCGGGGGGAGCACAGCAAACGGCTCCACGGAACAGCGAACGAAACGCGAGCTCTGCGGAACCGCCAGCGGGGAGGACACTGCGGCACAAAGAACGAAGAGAGACACCGAGAGCAAGGGAAAAACACACAGGCACAATGGGGGGGCAAAATGGAAACGGGAGGGTTGGACAGAGGGCCCGACCGAGCCCCAAGGGGGGGACGGCACCGGGATCCAAGGGCGCAAAACCACCGCAAACTACGGAGGCAAACGCCCGAAAACGGACGAGACACGGGGGAACGGGAGGACAGAAGGGGAAACAAAGGAGGGATGGGGGAAGGGGGGGGGGGGCTAAAGGCAGCGCAGGCAAACACAAGCGGAGGAGGGAGCAAGAAAGCAAAGGGAACAGCATAACGGGGGGGGGGAAGGCATGAACTACGAAACAGCGACCAGGGGGGGGGGGCGCGACGGCGGGCCTGCAGCGAGAGATACAATGAAGATGCCGAACGTGGCAAAGAGTCCTGGCGAAGATGCCAGCGGAAAACTGAACGAGGTCGAGGAGGGACGTGCCTAACTGACGACTGGCCGGACTGCCGACAACCAGCTCTAATGACGTTCGGCCGAAGCTTTCGGAGGTCGACTAAATCTAGTCCAAAAGTGCTGTAGCTTGTTTTCCTTGGATCACTCAGAGGCCACGGAAACGGAAAGCCGATACACGGCTATCACATCGGACGAAAACTGATGGAGGTCTGAGACTACTATGACAATTTGTCACTATAGAAGACAATGTTTACTGTCGCTGTCACTAACTGGAACAACTGAAAGTCACTATGCTTGGAAACTCTGCTAATAACTTGGAGTCATTATGGTATGTAACTCTCTTAATAACTTGGAGTAAGATGTTATAGTACTCTGACTCATCTTCTCACACCAGGGCTTTATATATGCCGCTCTCAACAATACTAGAAGGGATCGGTTCCTGCTCTATAAGAGTCATGTGTCTAATTTAGTCCATTATGTCATGATTCTGGATTCAGCTCCATTTCCCATATAGAATGTTCATAGCCACACCCACACAGAAGACCAGCCACTGTGCGCTGTATATACGGTAGTGCGCCATCTATTGGTTTAGTGGAGCACATTCCAGCACAATCCACTCAACTGCGCACTCTTCTAGAATATTCTCCGGCATCTCATTATTCCACACACACGGCAGTACTACACAACCCACAAACGCAGTATAGTTTATATTATATTAACTTTATAGCTAATTTATAATATTTTTGTGCTAATTTTATGACTTAATCTTACTCAAATCAAATAATTCATTGCTATTCTTATGGGCTGGTAACACTGTGCACCTTGATGTCCTTGTTGGTTAAGAAAATGGCTGGCGACCGCGCCTTTTCATTGCAGGCGCCCCGTCTTTGGAAATGACTCCAGTGTTATCATGAATCAAGTAACATCAATCCACTTAGAAGCCTTCTTAATTCCGACAAAACACCTTTTCCTTAGTAAACTAAATGAATTCTTTTTGTGGGTTTGCTCTGCTTTTGTATTAAAAGGCGGCGTATCAAATCACAATGATTTAATTAAAAGTTCTAATCTTAATTGTTAGCGTATCAACCGGGAGCGTCCTTACGAATTTTCCACCCTCAGGCAGAAGCGGGCTGCCTCGGTACGCCACGCATAAAATATGTGGTTTACTGTGTGAACTTAACTCCATTGGAATGGGAAAGAAAAATGTAAAGTTCGCAAACCGTTCATATTGCTTCCTTTTTTATGGCCTTTTCTTTCATTTTTCAGAATATGTAGTGTAAAAAACATATTACGATTACTTCAAAAAATATATGGTTCATGGAACATATCGATTCGGGGTCAGGCATTGTATTCTAGGAACAAGTTCGTGATATAACACCCCTTAGAAGAGCATATCTTGAAAACTTTTTAAGGGATCTATAATTGTCAGTTTTTAAATAATAATATCAAAATACTTAAATGCGTGGCTCATATTCCTAAGTTTAAATAGCGGGAATAGCGTTTACATCGTAATCATCTCGCAAAACTTCCAAACGGCTATCATCGAACGGCGATTTTAAGATCGTTGATCACTATCTAAAGCATTATAAAGGAGCTACTCGACTTACATTTCAAATTGTTTCTATCAAATTTGCATAGAACATGTGTTTTTGGAAAGTGAATTATTGCAGAGGTGTCGCGGCGCGAAGCGCGGGAGGGCCCCATCAACCCCTGCGCCGACTCTTCGTAACATTTTTATATTCAAACAAAACCTAACCATCAACTAAATTTTAAGACTGATTGATCAGAAGAAAATAAGTGAACCACGTAAGTTCAAATTGTTTCAAACAATCAATTTGGATAAGCAAGTGTGTTTTTGGAAAGTGAAACATGCGGGTTCCGCGCTTTTGGCGGGTAGGGGACACCCCTGCCATACCCCCCCCGGCTCAGCTTATGCACATGAAACCCTCCTGAACACTTAACATGTAATTATTTCAAACGAAACGTAGACCAGCAACTTTATTTCAAACGAACCTAAACCATCAACTATATTTTTTTCTTTTTAATACTGTTTATCATACCTGAAGTATTATATTTGTCATGCATGTTTCTATCAATTTGCATGAAAATGTGTTTTTTTGAAAGCGATCATTGCAGGGGGTCCGCGCTTCGCGGCCGCCAATTATCATTTCAGTTGGTCCTCCCCTCCCCGCGTGAGATGGCTTTGATCTGCCTGCCCCTCTCGCTTGACATTCTTACATAGTTTCTAATAAAAAAGGTAAAGCAATGGTAAAATCACAAACAATTTAAAATATTATTGCTGCGCTGCGCCGGTTATTCCATTTTTTATCCCCGGCGTGAAAGCAGAGGGGGATTTGCGAGGGTGCGAATGTCCGGATGTGGTATGTATGTGATTAGTGTGTTCCAGTTTGGTAAGGTTTGGTTAGGTTTTCATTTTTTTGTGTCTCCTTCGAAAGTTTAAGTCCGATTAACAGACTTGGGGTTACGGTACATAGGGGTTCCTTCATAGGGGTGGATGGTGTCATGGACCAAGGTCCCAAAGTCATCTGGGGTAATGTTCACACACTACCAGCTTGCCAGGGGGATGTCGCAAGTTTACTTGCACGTATTTTTGTACCGGCGGTCGAAATCTGAAGAGCGGGGGGGGGGGGGGGCTGAGGTGGGGGTCAGAACAAATTTCAAATGTTTCCCCCCCCCCACGATTGAGTAGTAATTGACGCCCCTGCCCACAAATCAAAAATATGAAAATCTAATTAAGACATTCCGTTAACATGTTTAGTGCATTTTGTCGGTGGACGCCGATATCGGCAATATTCCGCATCGAATATCAGGATCTTTAGTATAGCACCATACTGCAGAATCATGAATCGCAGGATTCCGACAGTAATTATAATCAACCCAAACGTTGGCAGGATAGAGTTTCCGACAACATCATCGTGCTATGAGGTTCCTGTTCTTCCATTTCTGGCATGTTTTTGTGTGATCTAGTCAGCTCGTAACCCCCGGTAATCGATGCCAGCGGAATCTGGATAACACTCAGCAGAATACCTAATGAAAGTAAAAGTAAATAATTTGATTTCATGTCATCGACATACTCTCATTATCATGTTATTGAAATATAGAGTTTGTCCAGTAAATTTGACTCTTTTCAAGATTTCCTAATTGTTTCTGTTATGAATTTTTGGTGTAATTTGGTTTAGTCGAAACCCTGGTTAAATGATGTAACCCGGATTACTTCAATTTAAGTGGGTATAATCTAAGTTCAATATAGAGTTCACAACTCTATGTGCAGGGCACGAACAAACTTCGTAACAATTACAAATGAAAAGCGCCGCTCATTACTCTCATTCACTGAATGGTGACGTCATATTTGTAAGGACAGCTTGGGAATTTCGTAAATTCTGCAATGTGTATTCATGACGTTTCGCGAGAACTTCTGAGACCTCAGGTGGTCAATAATTAATATACCAATTAATAATGGGAACATCCGTGATGGTCTCGGCTATTGGAAGCTGAAAACAGAAGTCAAATCAGACTTTCCGTGGTGAATGTTGTGTTTATTTTTTTGTTAGTAAAGTTGCGCCCATGAGTCAATCCTCGAATTGGGGGTTGAAAAAGTACTCCTAAATACTTCGTTAAATTCATGCGGCGAAGATAATGTAACTAAGTGAGATGTACTATTTGAGTCGTTGTCACTTGGTCAATTCTGAACACACTGTCTATCTATGCCAAGGGTGACATGAATGTTTACTATGCTGACATTGCAAATATGCATGGCTATTTTCCACCAGTGAAACCAAGTTTGAATTGGGAAATCAAGGGGAGTAATGATTGCTGTATAAATATAGCGAGAGGACTGCTGATTTTGTGATTTGACTCAGAAGGGCCAGTTGCGGCGCAGTCAAGCATGTTTCGCATGACACGTACAATGTACACACAAAGATTTACTGCATCGTTAGTGATACTGCAACGCCTTTCATTTAAAGTGATTAAGTAGAATCTACCGGCACATATATAATGAAATATCCCTAAATAAAACGTATCCAGATGGTTTTCATGGCATTGGAGTATTGGAATCCAGATTTATTCCGAACCAACATGTACACAACTGGTACAGCAATCCTGAAATACCATGTTTATCCCCTGTGATATATTTACAACGCCGCTTGTAATACCGAAACAGAAGCAGCGAAAATATATCACGAGCCTTCAGCAACTTTGCCACAAGCCTCATCCTTGTGAACTCGTTTCAAGACACAAATGGATAGGAGCGAAGTTCGTTCATTGATTTGAGAAATGAATTGCTAAAGAGAGTTGTTAGATATATTTTGTTATCAACAAAGGTTTTAGTTGGCTAAAACACTAACAATCCAGGAAAACGGGACATTTTAAAAGGGGGGTTTCGCGTAATATTTATAGTTTTATCGCAGTGGCTACACCAACATTTTAATGGTATATTAGATGAATGGAGCAACGTGAGGACATCTTGGTCCACCGGAACCCAATGCATTCAGCGACACATGTTTAACAGAAGTGTACCCGAGTGCACGTTTTAGGCGGACATGCCATCCCATACGCGAAAAATACAATGAGCTCACTGAATGGCCTGAGTCTGTACTCTGTTATGTCGCTTATACACATTTCAATGGGAACCCAAAATTTTTGTATATATAAATGATCGGCTTTAACGAACTTGCTTGGGCTCTCTTTGGATGACCAATATGCCACCAGATGTTGCATCCAATTACGAAAGCCCCGGTTTCGAATCCATTGTATAGAGATCCGTGTCGAAACCCATAATGCGCCGGTTCAGCAATCTACGTTCCCGTACTTTTCAATGTACCGGTAGCGCTTCTTTGTATGATGAAGGGTTTCTAATTTGATTTTAAAAACTTTTTTTTTATTATTTTGTTCCAAGGATCCGAGGCTATTTAATAAAAAAATTAGGCACAAATGTATGCCAATTTTGATTAAATTATATATTTAAAGAAAAAGTAAAATTTAAAGCTTGTTTGTTTGTTTTTAATTTCAATGTTAAAAGTAAACGCGGATAGTCTTTATACAGGCCAGAACTTGATCTACTAACGATCATCTTTCAATTGGTGTGTGTCATGATACAACTACGTTAAACACTTGATTATATCATGTTGGTTATGTTTGTAGATTTAATGATTTTTGAGCCTAATGGCAGCTCATACAAATTCCTCCCTATGAATGTTGACAATCCCCAAAGGTTCACATGACCATGCTATATTTGAAACTTGAACCAATCACAATCTGTATTGCTGTGCCTCTTTGTTAGGATACCAAGTTTAACCAATCAGATGAGGGCTAAGCTTGTGTGATAACAAAAGTTGACCAATCAGAATTAAAGTTATCTTGTATGATGCAACGTTCAGCCAATCAGATTACTGTTGGCAGAGTGCAACTGTGGAAAACTTAAAAGCTGGCCTCAAATTCAAATGGGGTCGGTCTGCCTTTGGGGTTCTGCCTTTGAAGTTCCTTGCTTGCAGCCTGTCATCATCTCCCCCCATAACATTAAGATTGGAGAGGTGACATCTACAGTTATATTAAAGCGATGTTTATTTTGTTAAATCAACCTGCTGTGTCTCCTGTGTGTTTCTTCTTCTTTGTGGATGTGCATGAACTGTAACAGTCCGAATCCCATGTTTTGCACAGTTCCCTTGGTGGAAAACCCGTCCGCCGATACCCAGGGTCATTCGCTCACATACCAACGGTTAAGCATCGTAACACGGTGACGGGTTCGCGTTTGTAACGTAATCATCCCGGTAACAAAACGGCGCCAAGTGACTTAACTGCCAAGGAGAACTGCAAGCAAGGTTAACAAAGCGAACCTTCAAAAAAGGCCAAAGAAATGACACTGTAACCACAGGTATTTGTAACACATGGTGCATATAAATTTGGTTTAAACTATTACCACCTCCCATGGGCCCCATATTATTTATGTGTTATGTGTATTGGTATAACAAGTTCAGATGAGCAGAAACCCGTGTCAGTTTCCGATAGAGTTTTTATTTTTAAGGTCACATACCATGTATGAGACCAAATGCCGACCACGAGCATGTCAAACACTGTTTTCGCCCGTGCATGTAGAAGGAACACAGTAGGATGTGTATGAACGATTATTTAGCCCTTCCAGAATTCAAGTTAAGAGAGAGGGAAAGGGAGGAACAGTTAGCACAGGACAAAACAAGACAGGATTTAAAGTTAAAGGCTCTGACTCAGAGATTTCTTGAATCTATTTTTTTAATCTTTATTTAAAATCATCAACTTAAACTAAAGATAGTCACCTAAATATCTCAATTTCCAAAATTTGATGGATGAATCGGAGTTTTCGTTTTTGATGCAGTAACATGTATGTGGTATGTAACGTGGCCATGGATACTGTGTATAAACAAAATCCGGTCCGGGGGAAAAAAAAAAAAAAAAAATTTTTTTTTTGTTAAACAAGATGTGATTTTCTATCTGAAGACTTCGATTTGAGCTTATAGCTATTTCACACAGTGATTAGTATATGTACAAAGCATTAATGTACAATGCAAAAAACCAATTGTTTTGAAATTGGAGGGCGGCCCTCAATCGGAAATCTCCTGAGTCCGGCCTTTAAATAGAGATAGAATCAAACGAAAAAGAAGGGCTAAGGTTAAGAGAATAGAATCAAATGAAAAAGTTGAGCTTGGCAAGGTTAGAGGTGCAAAAGGAAACTAACAGTGAAACTACGCGTACCGCAGGGCAATGGTACTGTAAATTTGAGAGGTACAAAAAGAAATTGAGTGATGGCCAAATGCAGATGCATCTTTACCGCATTTGAAAACTTTGCTAGAACCTAAGGCTGGGAGAAAGAAACTTGGGTGAGGCGAATTTCCCAAATTGCCTATGAGGAAAGCGTGTCATGCTCAAAACACTATTATCACACCCATTAAGTGGGTATGCGGAATAAGCTGGGCCGTACTAAGGCATTTCAATTAACACCTGAAAGTGACAGGCAGAAGTTCAGGACCACAAAACATCATACAAGTCATCAGGGCATTTATAACTAGGCTCTCACACAATTTTGATTGTTGGTAAATAATCCCAATTGATGCTGAAGCTGCCAAAAGCTTATTCAATTTTTTAGGGAAACAGGTGCTAGAACGAGTCCCTTGGGAATTTGAAAAAACATTTGCTAGATAAGGGTATTTTGGATACGCTGACTTGCGTCAAAGCTGAGTTGTGTCAGTCACAGACGCAGGGTATTGGCAAAGAACAAGGGGTTTTCAGAGCATCAACCTGGTCGCAAAAAGAATACCAAAGAAAAGTGTGACTCACCAACAAAGCTTCCATGTTCACCTCCTAATAAGAGAAATGGTCAAAACTGCAATAGTCCAATAATGGTGTATACAAGCCAATACACTACATTCAGGATCAAAACGGTACAGCAAATTTTTTGCATCTACTTCAGGTCACAAGAGGCCACCTAATGTATATCCAAACAGAATCCATGCAAACAAACCGCCAGGTCCAAATTATACAGGAAATGCACTGAATGTTAACATAGAGTCATACCAGAACAGTACACTGGTATCGTAGTTTGATAAAATAACCACTGGCCCGCATTGAAGATGAATGATAATTCCAAGTACATGATAGAAGGCACTCTGGATACATACATGACATGATGACGGCTATGTATTTCTAAACCGTATGGGTGTATTTTGGTATTGTTTTGACTTGAGCATGCATTTGCAACTGTCTGTCAGAAAAGCTTTTAAATAGATTGCAAACTGAATTTTGGCATAGATGGGCAAAGGTATTGCAGTGGGTTTGAATCGTACCTTTCGGATAGGAACTAGCAGGGTGTTACATTATGCACGCTTTCAGATCCCTTCGATTTGCCCTTTTTGGGACTGCCCCAAGGTTCTAATTTAGGACCCATCGGGGGTTCTTCATCTATGTTCGTCCAGTTGGCCGCATTGTCAGATCATTTTGGTGTGTCATACCACTTGTCATGCTGACGATTTACAGCTGTATACTTTTTTCAATCCAAAGGACCCCCCCCGATTCAATTTCCACTCCTTAAATCATTTGTCTCGTTGCATGATGCTCTTCATATTGGATGAGAAAAGAAATGTTAAGCCAATGAGTGAGAAAACTGAAGTTTTTTGTCGCTGTTGCACCCTCTCTAAAAAAATATGTGTTGCCTGTTACTCTGCGTTTTGGGAAGCAGTCCATCTCTTCTCCTTCAGATAGCTGTTCGCAATCTGGGAGTTATTTTTTGATTCTGAAATGTCCATGTCAGCTCAGGTTAAATCTCTTTGTTGACTCTTACATATCAGCTTCGCAACATTTGTTGTCTACCGGCCGCTTTTTTGGACTATGACACCTGTCACCGTGGTTCATGCGCGTCCTTGTGCTATCAAAAATTAGACTATGGCAATTAGTAGAGTGGAAATTTGCCAAACGTTGTCGGATACCCCTACCGGAGGTAATAATCATCACAAATATATCACTGTAAAGCTCTTGTCATGCGGGGCATCTGAAAATGATGGTTGTGAAATTTGTAACCTGGTGGAAGTCAAAGGTCATTTTAGAGGTCATCCAGAGGTCATTTTAGGTCAAATTTATGGAAACACACTATATTCATCCTTGAACTAGACTGTAAATCGTTAATTTTTTTGTCAAATTTGGGTATCATGTGAAGAGAATAAAATTTTTCTATCATGTAAAACCAATTTTTGAGGAAATATCAAAATAGATTTCAATTTTTGGGCAAAAAACCAAAAAAGAAAAATCGTATTTTTCAAATTTTATACAAAATTTGAATTTTGAAGATTACGTTTTTACTCATCATGATAATTTGCTCTTTAGCGAGTTATGTATTTTCCCAAAACACTTGCCCACCCCAGATACTGTCCATTATCATAACAAATTTGTAGAAGACACAAGCACATTCTAAAGTTATTCCGTGGCAAATGGTCATGACCTTTAAAATCCAAGAAAATTGCTTTTTTTCGGTCGGTTTTCAGATTAGGAGGCCTACCTTTACAATAGCGTAATTCTTGTCGATTATGTGTCATATTTAGATAGATGAACATTTTTCTATCATGTGAATTCAATTCAATGGGATTTGCCAAAATAGTTTCCAATTTTGGGCAAAAAAAGGGCATGTTTTGTCATTTTTGCTATTTTTAAGTGGGCAAAATTTGAATTTTGAAAAAAATTATGTTTATACTCACCCTGATAATTTCCTTTGGGAAGTTAACTGGTATTTTCCCACTAAACTGCCCCCCATATACTGTCCATAAGCTAAAAATTTCATAGGAATACACAAACAATTTTAAAGTTATTCTGTGTCAAAGGTCAATGCCTTTAACATCCAAGAAACCACCTTTTCAGGTCAGGGTTCCCTATTAGGAGGCCTGCAATTTACATATATGCATCATTTCTGGACTTAGTTGTCATATTAGAGAGAAGACATTTTCTATTATGTGAAATCACTTTCAATAGGATTATCAAATAGTTTTCAATTTTTGGGGCAAAAATATTTGTTTTATTGTTTTTGTGATTTTTTGCTCATTTTGGGGCAATTTGAATTTTGAAGATTACGTTTATACTCTACATCAATGATACTATGTGCTTTGGGGAGTTCATGTATTCCCAAAAATATTTTCCCAATTGTGTTCATATATCATTGAAATTTTCATAGAACTCACAAGACAAATTTTGAAGTTATTCTTTGTCAAAAGTCATTTACCTTTAAAATCCTAAGAAAATCACACCTTTTCACGTCAGGTTCAGATTAGGAAGCCTACCATTTACATATATGAATCATTCTTGTCAAATTAGGTGTCATATGAAATAGAAGGCATTTTCTATAATGGTTAAATCAATTTCGAGGAATTAATTTGCTACTGGTTTTTCAAATTTTGGGTAAAAAAGGGCATTAATTGTATTTTCCAATAAAATTGCTCCCACTTTTTTTTTTTGCTCATTTGTTGGACAAACATTTTAAATTTTGAACAAAGAATAAAAAATTCATCCATTATGATACTATGCCCGTTAGGGAAAAATATTTGTTGTTCAAATTGCCCCCACATAGTGTGCATATATCACAGAAGTTTAATAGTAATACATAGATATGTTTTAAAATTTCCTTTGTGTCGAATTCAACTGACACTTAAAATCCAAGAAACCACGGCTTTTGCATGTCATGGATCATATTTTCAGGCCTATGTATATGCGTTTATTTTGTTTAATTATATATCAATTTTTTAAAACAATATCAATTTTTGGGGTTATTTTGAAATTGCTTTGGATTGAGTAAAAAGGTGGCATTTTTTGCCCATTTGGGGGGTAAAAATTAAGAGGAAAAACAACTAGTTTGACAAAACAAGTTGTATACAACCACTTGGCATTACCCGGGAGCTGTAGGGCTTTGGGGCAAAAACCCCCCTCAAAGTTTCTCAAGAAAAAGAGGAAGGAAGAAAGAGGAATGGAGACAGAAAAAAGAAACATGAAGGAGAACAGCAAGAAAGAAAAAAAGAGAGGAACTGGTACATTTTACCTGATTTTTTTTTCTCATGCCAGCAGATCAAAAAGGGTCGGAAGAAGTTACGCAAGGAAATGGCGTTTTTCAGGTCTTGAAACCCTAAACCTCGACTTCAGGGGGATCTGTCCCCATGGACTCCCAGCTCGCCTTGGCGTTGCCCCTGACCCCACCAGGGGCCCTAAGGTAGGCCCCTGGACCCCCACCCGTTAGTTGCTCCGCTACCTCCGCTCGCTTCGCTCTCATGGTTCGAAACTCTTTAGTCCCAGCAGCCCAGCCCCCTCAATAAATTTCCTGTGCACGCCTATGCAAAACGGTTTTTCAATGTGGTTATCACATGAAATGGAAAAACATACTATCATGTATACCATTTTGAGAGATTTCTTGAAATTTTGCTTGAAATTTGGGAAGACCGATATCATTTGATACAGATGTTCCGGTTCGAATCGAATACCTGTAATGGAATACAAAATTTTGTTCCGGCATATCCTCCTTGGGGTTTGATAAAACCATAACAAGTGCCCGTTTGGCGAAATTTACTTTTACATAATATGAAAAAGGACCCCATTTAAGAGACGAAAAATTAAAGAAACAATCACGTAGTTAACAAATTACTGTCAGGCCTATGTGAGCGATTACCTGCATCTCCACTTAAAAACTGATTTCAAGCTTGCAAATTTTGCAAGCGCAAAAAGCATTGTAAGTCGGGGATGGGGGTAATCAGCATCGTCCCCATTGTATTTGTCCCTGTCCTTCCACTTTCTTTTCCATCATTCCTCTTCTCCCGTCTCCTTTCTCCCTTCTTCTTGTCCCCACTTTTCCTCTCTGTCATCCCACCTTTAGTATTCGTGGGTCAGGTTCCCCTGTTCCCTAACTGTTCATTATATTAAATTGTCATTGAGAAATAACTTTTGAAAAATCAGAATGTTGGAAATTTAGATTTTAACTTTAATATCCAATATTTTAATATTAATTTAATATTCCAATATTCCAAAATAAATACATTTATACAATGTGCGCGTTACTTCAAAGTCTTGCACTGACTGCATCAAAGCAACATAAGTGGTACGAGTCTTGCAAGAGAAGGTAAGAGGTCAAACTAATCGGGGTGGGGTTTTTTCATTTAAAAAGATAATTAAATATTTTAATCAAAATACACAAAAAATGGGTATATTCACCAATGTTCCTAAAATGTCCTTGATGATATGGGACATGTTTTATAAGGCGGAAAGGGTAATTAAAATGGGTGATTTTTAAAATGGCCTTCTTGTGTTGCCAAAGAAATTGATGTTTACCAAAGTTTCATAAAAGGCCTTCGTGCAATGCAGTCATAGCGGTGTTCTTGTTGGCAAACTGTCTAAACTGCTTGTTTTTTTTTTGGTAAAAAATGGATGTTCGCAAAATGATCACTGAAATAGGTAGGTGACTGTAGCCCCATAAGGCCTTAAAGGTGGTGTCAACCGGACAAGATATCAAGTAGAAGAGGATCTCAGAATGCATTTGATGTCCTTTCATTCTTGAAAACTGCCTCAATGCTACTTTTTCACATGAGAGATGGCTATTCAAAGTTACTCAGTGACCTAAGGATCATATTCGGTGCTTAAGGATAAGAGATTGGGTATGTTGTGATCTTCTATGAGTCATTTGAGGTCGGTTGTGCTTATAATGATTCTTGGCCGAGTGGTTTTTGAGGTTTTCAGAACCAGGGCAATCTTGGAATCTGAGGTTATTATTGAACGTGGCAGTGCAGCTTGAACGCACTGGCACATTTTCACAAAATATGAAATTTCTCTAATTTCTTCTTCAATTTGCTCGCCATATGGAAAACATAAAAACAAACACCAAAGACAATCCAGGTAATTTTAAGGCTAACTTTTAAGTTTGCTAACTCACAAATGCCACCATTACCTGAATATCATAGACTCGTACTCATTTGTATTATTTTATATTAAAACCACAAAGGTCACAGACCGGTCAAACAGGATGGCTGTCCTGGGAATCAACTCCGGCGAGTGCTTTCCTGCGTTTAAAACCACCATTCCCACATCGTCTGCTGACGAAAAATGACTCCGGGTCATTCTATTATTTTTAAATTCCAATTTGTCTGTTGTCCTTCCCACAAAGGGTCTGATTTAGGCTTAATGCATTTCCGTTGAGGTATAATTTATCTAAAAGCTTTAACAAGCAATGCAAAATAATCAACTTTAAAAATCTTTTGGGCAAAACTATTTTTAAGTCATCCGCTAGGAAATACCTTATGGCACATGAATTCGTGTGTGTGTCTGTCTGTCAGTCTGTGTGTGTGGTGTCAAACGTTTGGAATACATTTGGTAAAATGTTGCTAGCGTTTAGTGGCAGTGCTGATCAAGTTCATACTAGGTATGCATTAGATTGAGACAAGGGGTGCTTAGTGATGTTCCACAGTGATGAGTCAAAGTCATTTCAGGGGTCCTAGGCTATATCTTGTGCATGTGGTATACACTTTTGGTTAAATTGTCCTAGCATTTTAGCAGTGAGGATCAAGTTTTGTTTTTATACTTGTTACACTTTTTTACATTGAAGGCAAGGTTTTTATGTGGGGTCACAGATTAGGTCAAGGTCATTTCAGGGGTCACTTCGGGTATATCTTGTGCATGTGGTATAACAATTTTGGTTAAAATGTTGTTTAGCATTTTTAGTGCAGTGATTGATCAAGATCATACTTGGTATGATTATACATGGAGGGCAAGGGGTTCTTATATTGGTCACAGATAATGAGTTCAAGGTCATTCAGGGGGTCACTTTAGGGTCATATCTTGTGCATGTGGAGCACTTTTGGTTCAAATATAACATTTTAAGTGGCCGTGATGGATCAAGTTTCGTCCTTGGTAGGCTTTAACATTGAATGCAAGGGGTCTTACATTGGGTCACAGATGAGGTTCAACGGTCATTCAGGGGTCACTTAGGGTCATTATATCTTGTGCAGGTGGTATACATTTTGGTTAAAATTGTAGGATTTTAGTGCTGTGGACGATGAAGTTCATATTTGGTATGCTTATACAGTGAGACAAGGGGTCTTATTTAGGGTCATAGTCTATATGAGAGGTCACAGGTATTTCACGGTGTCACTTAAGGTCCTTTGACTACAATCGTACGACCTTTTGGGACCAATGTCCCTATTTATTAAAAACATAATCCAGTGTCTCCTTTTAACAGCAAATAGTGTTGCTTATAGAATAGTCATAAGACACATCAGGGATCCGCAGTTGGTTGGTTGTTGTTAACAACTAAATCATTAGTCTCTTCTTATGGAGCATTGCTGGCATAACAAGAATATTTCCCTTTTTCTGATAAAACTGGCTCGTCGTTTAATAACTTCTTGTGCTCTTTGACTTATTTGTTCGTTCACAATCTCGAATTGCTTCTCTTTAAACTTCACTGTCATTCAGCTTTGGCACTTGGAAGTATGATTCAATCCAAGTTCTATAAAAACAACACACCACCCCTGGTGGATTTCTTCTTTATGGGAAACATTCTTCTCTTTCACTTTAGTACAGAAAGGTAACCCCTGTCGCAGACTGTCTCTGTCTGCTCATCAAACTATAATTGTACTGATTTAAATTTGTTTTTTTTAAGGTTTTGGTTGAGGATTATGCCCATACCTCATACTTAGTACCAAGGGAGTAGGATAATACATGATCGTAATGTATATGTCTGGTCTCTTTAAATATTAAAATTAAGTAGCATGTTAAGAGCATCACCCATTCCTTCTAACCATTTTCCAAACCTTACATCTACTTAAGCAAAGAAACGTGAGCATCTTGTCTTATTTGGTGTCTTCTCTAATCCATGCCCTTCTACTTCCTCACACCCTCTCTCCCACCAACCCCTATCATCCTACCGCTTCACCACCGTTCCACCCACACCAAAATCTGCCAATCCACTCTTACTTTCCAGCTTCCCTCCCCCCCTAACTGCCCCACCCTACTCCAACCCTCCCCCACCACAACTCACATATTCCGACTCAAGCTCTACTAACCATGCACGACCCAAAATAACCGCCACAACACCCTAATTATACTCTAGCTTCCCCACTCATTGAAAAAAAAACCCCCTCTCCCCCACCGCCAACCTCTGCCAATATCTCCACCCCAACCCCCTACATGACATCCCCCTTTTTCTCAACACCACACCCCTAACTACACCCTACCCACCCGTAACTCCTATACTTCCCCACCCCAACTCGCCTTCAATTGCCCACTCAACCCCACCCCAAATCCTCAACACATCCTCCCCACCCACTCCCCTTCATAATACAACTTCAACTCCCGACTCCAACCCCTCCAACCCAACTTCCCAACCCAACTCCCCACCCCGCTCAAATCTCATCCAGCCCCCCCCACCGCACCCTCACTTCTCCCCCCCTAAACCAAGTCTGCCAATCCACTCCAATCCTACACTTAAAGGGATTAGCAGCGATAATACGAGAGAATCGAAAAAATATGTGGAAATGCATTTTTAACTTATAAAATCAGGGGTAGAAGTGTGTACAAGTCTATAGAACTGCTTTAATGTTGAAACAAACCACCAAATAGTGCAAAAATGAGGTATTTGAGGACATTTTGTCAGACCGTCCTCCCGCAAATAGATATAGAGCGACGGCATCTCAAAAATCTGCACTAAACAGCTGATGGCGATTTACAAAACCAGTACAAATAACCAAAGATCAATAATGTTTGTGTTTGAGGTCAAACTGTATTGATGATGGTGTACAATATCACGCTGAAATCTGTTATATACAGCTGGAAAGGCTTTTTTGATCTCAAGCGAAATTTTGATACGCACGTATAGAAATTACAGAATCAGATGACAAAACACTGCCTTGTCTTTAATACAAACGAGTTCAAGCCACCACTTGCAGGTTATGTTCGCATATCCAGCCAGGTAACAAAAATATAAAAATATGAAATTTTTTGGGATGATTTTTTTCATGTTTCGATTAAAATCGCTATAATCCCTTTAATTGCTGCACCAAAGATTATTTTGTTTTTAATTACGGTGGTCCCTACACATTGTTTAGGTCATATCGAATTTAGCTAATTAGTTTTCATTAGCATGCCGATCGGTACAAAAAAAATATACAACACCACAAGTCACCATGTTGTATCACACTCCCAAGTTTCGTGGGTATTTGGGCATTTTGTTGGTAGAGTGGATTAAAATTTTTTGTCATGGTAATGACTCATAAAAGGTTCGTGTTCCGAAAAAAATCGTCTTTGGGACCCCCCCTATTTCCCGGAAGTAGTATCGATTTTGATATCAGATGAAGTGTTTTTCTCATTGTCTCCTGAAATTTTACGTCTGCGCAAATCTCATTTCATTCCCAAGATTTTAACAAAAAATGGCCGTTTAAATGGTTAAACAATCAATATTAGCACAATATTGAATAGGTTTTGCCCAATATGCATTATTGCTTCTACCATCAAAAATGCAAGTTTTGTTTCCCACATTACGTGATGGGGCATATGTGGAAGTGCCAGGCACTCATAACAAGTAGAGAACACCATAGATATAATTCGAACAGTACCTTTTAATATTTATTAACATGCAAATATCTTGCCTGTCAGCTATACAGCACCAGAATTAATAATGACTACCACCCTATCAAAGGTTAAAGTTTCCCTTAGTTTGGTAAAGTTGATTAATACAGATCATAACATAAGACACATATAATTAGTCATGTAACATTGGAATATAGCAGGCACACTATTATGGGCCCAAAATACACAAACTAACAACCTAAATTTGTGGTATTTACATGCATAGCCATTGATACTCTTACCTTTCATGTTTTTTTTTTTTTTTTGAAGACTTCATGGCATTGTCCACTTGTTTGGTAAAAGAATGTGTTTTTCTTATATTTTCCGCAAATGTCAAACTATGCACTTTTTATCTCCAATTCCAAAGAATTTCAACTATTTCCCCCAAATGAATGTTATTTTAATATATAATTTAATGTTTTTGAAATATAAAACTATTTTAAAGAAAGTTAAATACATTTACTAGGCTTCAAACTATGATCCCTGACCGAAAAACTTGGTGTTTCCTGGTTTAAGGTCAATGACTTTGACACAAAGTAAACTTTAAAAAAAAAAACGTTCTTGTGTTACTGTGACATTTTCGTGATATATGCACACTATGTGGGGAAATTTGGGGGAATAATAATAATAATAAAATAACTGGACTTGTAAAGCCGCCTAATTGCCGAAGATACAAGCCGCTAGAAAAGAGCAAAGAGATGGAGCGAACCCAAACAGCAACAGAAATACCATTTAAATCCCTAAAGAGCTATTATCAAATGAAGTAAAGTTTTTTTCATCTTCAAAATCCAATTTTTTGAAAACTTCAAAATCCAATGTTTGTTCAAAAATAACAAACAAAAAATGCCATTAACCCTTTCCATGATATATCATCTATTTAGCAAAAACACATTTTGGAATAATACCATTGCTCTCAAGGGCATAGTATATCATGTGAGTAAAAATGTGATCTTCAAAATTTAAATTTTGCACCAAAAGGAGCGAAAAAAACTAAAAAAACCTTGCCCCTTTTTTTATCCAAAGTTCATTTTTGAAAACCATTACGCATAATTCCCTCAAAATCGATTTCACATGATAGAAAAAAATGCATTTCTTTAATATGACAACCTAATTCACCAAGAATGATGCATATGTAAACGTAGGTTTTCCTAATCTGACCCTGAGCGAAAAAGTGATTTTCTTAGATTTAAAGGTCGAAGGACCTTTGAACACAGAAAAACCCAAATGTGTCCAGGTAATTCCTATGAAATCCCATGATTAGGCACCCTATTTGGGACATATTTTTGGGAAGGCCATTGAACTCCCCAAAGCGCATAGTATCATATGAGTACAACTATTCTTCAAAATTCAAATTTGGCCAAAATGACAAAAATGCCCTTTTTTTTTTTTGCCCAAATGTGAAAACTATTTTTTCATAATCCCATGAAATTGAATTTCACATGATATAAAAATGTATTCTCTTTAATATCACCCTAATTCTAACAAAAATGGATGCCATATATGTAAATGGCAGGCCTCCTAATCTGGAACCCTGTACCTAGCAAAGTTGGTTTTCTTGGATTTAAAAAGGTCCATTGAACCGTTTGACACGAATAACTTAAAATTTGGTTGGTATTCCTATGAAATTTTTATATGCTTTAAGTGACAGTATATGGGGGCATTTATTTGGAAAATACCAGTTAACTTCCCAAAGAGCAAATTATCATGCAGGATGAGTATAACATAATCTTCAAATTCAATTTTGCCAAAAATGATCAAAAAATGGACAAAAAATGCCTTTTTTTGCCCAAATTTGAAAACGATTTTTTTTTTTTTTTTAAACCCATTGAAATTGAATTCACATGATAGAAAAATGTATTCTCTCTAATATGACACCAATTCGACAAGAATTACGCATATATGTCAATGTAGGCCTCCTAATCTGACTGACCTGAAAAAAGGCGATTTTCTTGGCCTTTAAAAGACATTGACCTTGCCACATGATAACTTTAGAATGTGCTTGTGTATTCCTACGACATTTTTATGATATATGGACAATAGGGGGCAGTTTTTGTTGGGGAAAATACCATTAAACTCGCAAAAGAGCAAATTATCATGAAGAGTAAAAAAACGTAATCTTCAAAATTCAAATGTTTTTTGCCCAAATTTGATCTATTTTGCAAGTATTTCTCAAACTGGGTTTCACATGATAGAAAAATGATCTCTTTCAATGATACCAAATTACAAAATTAATGATTTTAGTCAGAGTTCAAGGATGATATATAGTGTTTTTTTTCATAATTTGACCTAGATGACCTCGGAAGACCTCTAAATGAACCGCTGTTGACCCTCCACACAGTTCACATTTCACACCATCATTTTCAGATGCAGCATGACAAGAGCTTTACAGTGACATATATGTTTTGTGAATATTACCTCCGGTAGGGGTACCATTCCAAATAAGCCACTTTTTGCCCATTTTTCCACTCTACTAAATGGGTGCTACAGGATGTAAATAGCGATATCCCATAGACTTCAGCGTATCCCAAAACTGGTCTTCGAATCTGATATGTAGGCTCAAAACAACGATCATGCTAGCCCGTACTTACAACAGTTGCCCAACTGGCTTCCATTGACATGCGCATACCTTTAATGTTCCTGGTATTATCTCAAATTTCTCAGTCGAGTGGTCCAGATTACCTCTCTGATTGCATCAGCCTTTATCGGCCTGTCAGAGCAAGTCCGTTCTGCATCAGATACTACCCTGCTGACTGAGCACAGTACAGTCAAAACTCTGAAGTCTGTAGAATGCAGGACCTTCTCCTATGTGCTCCTCGCACTTGAATAAGTTACAGCTAGCATGAGGGAGTTTGATTCACTTCTTACTTTTAAGCATGCCCTTAAGACTTATAGATTCCCAAATGCAATAGTAGAATCATTTTTTCAGCGCTTCGATCTAGAGGTGCACGAATAAGTATATAATTATGTTTAATGAGGTATGTGGGCAACGAGTTAGTTGAGGCGGTGCGTGATTGTGCATGTGATACCACATGCGTGAACCAAATAGTTGTTTACCTAGAAATTAAGTATGTTCAGCACTTGCAAGGTAGAGTGGTAGTGTTAAATTGCTCCATAGCTGAAGTGAAAAAATAAATTGTGAAAAAGCATCAGAGAAAGTATGATGTATTGCTTGGTCAGATATGGTGGTAACAATGGGCCCAGAAAACAAAAGCAGTTAGATAACTTGTATAAGATGAAAGCAAAATTGCAAGACTATGCCACCCACCACAATGCCAAGAAAGAGAGCGCCAAATGCAAGGTTCACAGGTTGTCTTGAAGTCAAAACACAATTAGCCAGCAGACTCAAAGCTATGCATAAAATTAAGGGTCAAAAGCCAGATGATTTACTATAACAGTGACATCTAAAATTTGATTAATTAACTGCAAGAGTAATGATATCACATTAAGGCTGCCTAGAAAACTCGGTGTCATCAGAGAAAAGGGCAAAAGGCTCAGCAACTGTTACATAAACGCAAAATGGATGCTCTTGAGACAATGGGTACAGCAAGAAGCCAGAAAAGAAAAGCAAGTTAAGACCAAATGTGGTGTGCCTCTAAACAGTATATGAGAAACAAATATTACAAAATTGTCATGATTTCATGCTGGACATATGGGTACTACAGAAAACTAAAGATAGAGAAATTCAGACACTCTTTTGGCCAGGAAGGAAATTGAAAAGAAGTGGAGAATATTACTCTGCAATCATGTTCCACACTGCCAATTCATATCAAAACCAACAGAGACCAAAACCAAACACTGAGGTGACCACCTACCAATAGTATATGTGCCATTTAAAAAGAATTGGCATTAGAACCATTGCAGTCCTTTGCCTTTAAATGACCAGACAACAAGTAGTTGTTATTGTATGTGATCATGAAAAAGATATTCCAGAGGCTATTCCCTACCGAGATCAAAAAGCCACGACGTGGCACCAGCTCGTATTCAAGTTTTTGCACGAGGAGGGTTAGCAAGTAGAGATAATCCTGATCACCCCCCCCCCTAGGTACAAATTTTAGTCTGAGGTGATTTGTGTGAAAACTCTAGGAATTCAGAAAATTCCAGCTTCCGCGTACCATAACGAACGAACCGGGGCATCTGAAAGATTCATATCAACATTGAAATTGATGATAATTCTCGGTCAAAACAAGAAAACAATTGGGGACAACACTCCCTTTGTTTGTGTTTGCTACAAGAGTGCCATGTAATTCACAGGATATTCCTCCTTTCAATTTACTCTATGGAGACAAGTAAGGGGGCCATGGAGTCTCGTCTCATAAAAGATAGGTTTGTGAAATAAACACAAGACGAAAATGACATAATGCCAGTCAGTTGTTGAAATAACTGCAAATATGCAAATGTTAGCTGATGGCCAGAGAACAAAGAACTAAGTCAAGCCAAATAAACAGTACTATGATCAATGCAAAAGAGAGAATTTACAAAGTAGGTGAAGAGGTTGTTGGTAGTTCTTTTCTCCAGAGGGATCAGGAAAGTTTGGCAGGGTCCCTACAAAATCACAAAAAGAGTAGGTGAAGTAGATTAATAGTCAGGCCCCCAACTTTCAAAAAAGGGCTCTAAAATGAATAGGTTACTCGAGAGAACTTTGTTTACAACTAACCATAGATCGATAGTTTGAAACCCCAGTATTACGAATAGAGAGGTCGTAAAATTCGCAGGGATTGGCAAAAAATAGATTTTACGCAATAAAGATGACGTCATTAAATGTTAGTGAAAAAAATTAAAATGTTACAATTTTGTTTTCTGGTATATTTTGAATAGAATAATATTCAGGCTTTATATTTAACTTTATTTGAAGCTCTATAGTATTTGCATTTTGTGTTAGAGGATTTTTATTTAGTTCTTCCATTGACGCAGTACAAAATAAAAATTAAACTGCGATTTCTCAAAACGCCAATTTCTCTGTTTTCCGGGTCTAAAATACGGACTATTTTCTCTGGTAAGCACATATTTTTTCTAATTTATGTACATTTTTTCACTATTGGCATATAACCATATATGTTACTAGAAAGAGTGACTTTTAATTTCAAAATATATACAGTTATGCTGCCTTTTGACCACAATTATTATTGACGTCGGCAAAATTCTGTAACGGTAAAAATATGGATTTTGTTGTTATTGCTTAATAAGATACCTTGTCAAACCAATAATATTTAAATTTGAGACATTTTACAAAAGCTCGCAATATATTATTTACCATTGATGAACGAAAGAAAATTAAATTTAACAATTGTTGACAATATAAAAAGAATTTAAAATCCATTTTTCTCGAATGATATTATTTTACACTTTTTGAGCTCCATGACCTTACGTAGTCTTTAAGCTTTTCTGGAATGTGTGACTATAAAAGTTATTGCAGTGGTTAATGTTTAGAGGTTGTCCTTAAGGAAACATAAATGTACCTATCATGTCAATGTTTATACAAGGACGCCCTCTGTTGGTTTTAACCAGAGGCAAAGTACTAGGCTAAATGCCAAAAGCTTCCGGGTGATCATTTTCTCATCCTTCCGGTCATTTTAGTGAATATAGGTAGCACCGTTCAACGGGGTTAGGGCATGCGTCAATAGTCCGAGAGGTGGCGGGGGGGGGGTGCAACCAAGAATATCATATGGTACATTAAGTTACTCTGTAAAAGTAGTCATTGTCATAATTTAGAACTGAAAACCGAATGAAAATCCGATATTTTTAGCAAGACGATTTTGGCTATTTTTCTGGCGGTAAAATGCCCATTTTCCCGGACTCGCGCACCTTAGAACTTCATTGTGATGCCATACTAGGTAG
>JAMKCH010041497.1:0-44606 GCA_023653785.1 Ophioderma brevispina
TTCTACTTGATATGAAAGCCCCACCCCCCCCCCCCCATATTTTTTAATTTTTTTACCCCCCCCCCCACCCCCCCCATACACTTGCTTAAGCTGCCCATTAATTACCGTGGGAAACAACTTGACGTTTTGATGCGAGACGCCAATAATGCACTAGTGCAACTCCCTATTTCACTACCCTGTTAATATCGATGGTTAACCATTAAAACCGGCAGTTTTATGCATGTATATTGGGAAAGGAAATGATTTCACTAAGCTTTCATTTCTGATATCAAAATTCATATACTCCGGTTAAAAAAGGGGGGTCTCAAATACGATCGGAACAAGCACCTTTATTCTCTCTTTCCTTCCTTCAAAGACAAAAATGAAATTGACAATACACTGTCATTTCTTCAAACCACTGTGACTGTGCTCTCTTTATTCTGCAATTCACTCAAGCAATGTCAGTAAGAAGCAACCCTAGTTAAATTCATGTGATACACAAACACACTCAGCCAATAATTGTTCAAATGATCAATGAGTGGTGAATAAATCTGGATACACATTTGTTGCCATTTCCTCCTCATTCCCCCACTCATACAAATTGAGCAAGGAAAAGCATATGAGGAGAAGGTCTGGATATAACAGTCATAGAACACTCAAACACAAAAGATCGCAAAGATTTCAAAAAAAGTCTTGCATTCAACGACCCCCCACCCCCATGAAATAGCAGATCAAATTATGTCAGAAAAAAAATTCACCATACACGTAGATGCGTATAATATATATATTAATAATATATATATTTATATATAATAACCCTATAGCGCACCTTTGGGAGACACTTTTTTTGGTTATGTAATAATGAATACGTTAGGGAGACAAGTTACTGTCTCACTAACGGTTCCTGAGAATGCGGTTTATTCCGTGCAAAGGATATGATATTAATTTATGCAAACTGAAGGGTAATCCACTAGAAAACAAAGGGATATGAATATTAATTAATTTAAATAACTAAACAGCTCATTATAAGCTAATGAATTATTTAAGGTCTCCCTATATACCATTTGTAGAACTCGATTATATATATATATATATATATATATATTATATATATATATATATATATGTATATATATCTATATGTATATATATATATATTAACACCTATATCGCACCTTGGGGTTTTTCTTGTTTTGGTTCCTTTAGGAGACACGTTTTTTTGTTATGTATTAATTGAATACGGTAGGGAGACATTTACTGTTCCCTAACGTTTCCTGTAGAAGTGCGGTGATTCCGTCAAAGGATATGATATTAATTATGAAAGGAAGGGGAAGCCACTGAGCAATAACCACGGTCAGGAAGAGTGAATGAATGGAAATAAACTATAAGAGCGCAGGAGAGCGAAGGAAGAGTTAACGGTCGCCCTAGAGAGACTCAGGGGGAAAAGTAGGGAGAGGATAGAGAGAGAGGGAAGAGTTATGAGTGAGCGAGGGAGAGAGAGAGAGAGATGTAGGAGAGTATATATAGATATAGATATATATATAGATATGATTATATATATAAAAAAATTCAAAGAAGCATATCAGGGAAAAAAACATTTCACACCCAAATCTCAACAAAGATTGAAAAACATTCCCACCACGACGTATTTTCATGTCCGAGTATAGCGTATATATCAGGAAAAAAAATATCCACACACTAAAAGACGACAAAATGTCCAGTGTCTACATTCAATTCCACCTGACAAATTTAGTTACCATATACAAATTGAGTATACAGTATATATCAGGAGGGAAAAAATTTCACACAAAAAGACAACAAGATTTCAAAAAAGTCTCTGAACTCTGGCATTCAACGACCTGACAGATTACAGATGTATACGTGTATAATATTCAGAAAAAAATTCCAACAAATCCGCGAATATCAGGAAAAAAAAATTCCAAAGGCACTATATCAAGAAGAAAAACACTTCATATCAAAAATATCAACAAAGATTCCAAAAACATTCAACACTGCGTATTCATGTGACGTATACGCGTGTATATCAGGAAAAACAATCTTCAAACACCCCCACCCCCCCCAAAAAGACGGGAAAAATTCCAAAGTCTAACATTCAACCACATGACGTATTTAGTTATCATATCATTGATGTTTAGCGTATATATCGGCAGAAAAAAAACATGGTTGGGGAAAAAAAAAACATCTTCATACACAAAATATCAACAACGATTAAAAAATCCATTCAAACCACCTGACTTTTTTTTATGTACGATACGCGTATATACAGGAAAAAAAAAAACATTTCACCCAAAGACGACAAAATCCAAAGTCTACATTCAACCACTGAGGTTATTTTAGTTTACCACCCCACTGCCTTCAATGAATGAGGATTTAATTTTCCAACTCACTGGACATATATTTAAAAAAAAACATCTGCACACACAAAAGATCGCCAAAGTCTCCACAAATTCCACATCAACCAACTGAAATATTATTCCACACCGCCTCATTGAATGAGTAGTATTTCCCACTAGCACTTGAAATGAATGTTGTATAGTTTGTATGTGCTGCTAACAGAGCTATGCATGATCATGGCAGATGGCCAGGCTATCTTCAATTTCTTGACATCCCCCACCCCCATTGATACCCGCATAGTCAGTAACGAAAAAATACCACCAACCCAGAAACCCTTTGTTTCTAGTTTTATTTCCATGCAGACATGACCCGACTACAGCACCCGATCTAGTTTATCAATTTCTAGTCGAATAACAGTAACAAACACACACTGCCACATTGAACCAGCAAAGGGTGGTGAATTTTGAACAGCCGGCAAATGTGTGATCATGTCAAATATTCTTTCAATAAATTTCATCACGCTAATACATCGAAGGCCACTCCCCCGTTCCCAGCATCCCCCTCCTTTTGTTGCCCATCCCGGGTTTCTATTTCTTCCTTTCCTATCCTTAGAGTTTACCCCCTCCCGGTAAATTCACCTTTCGTTCAACCACATCAGAAAGAAATCTAGTTAAGAATACCGCCCGGGAATACCGCAGATGAAAACGACACTCGTCTCTAAAGATACACCGATTGCAGGAGAAGACGCCTCCCAAAAGCATTCTAGCCATTGGCTTTGGTCTTCACACTACACACATGTCAGCGCCATATTGGCAATCGCCCAAAAAGAACACATATGCAAAATCTACAACGCTACGCTCAGTTGCGATAAACTGCGTATGCCTATAGACATTGCGGTTGAAGTTCCGTTACTTAGGCTAAGTTAGCATTGGACCAAGGGGAATAAGCAATACAGGGAAAAACTTAAAGCAATGCACTTTTCCATGAAATACGATGTGCAAAGCAATTTGACGACGGTTTCAGATGACCATCTGTGCTGAATATTTTGAAGTTAATATTAAATAATGAATTGAAGTGAAATAATGACATTTCGGATGCGCGTATAAATGAGCGCGCGGCAACAGGAAATAAGAATCAACTTCCATTGGCCTAAGCATTTATGATATTGGACATGAGGAGTCATGCTCAGCAGGACTACCGGTAATATAGTCATACCTTTTGTTAATCTTCAGGTTTCTTGGACTGCACATATGTCAATGAAACTCTGGATATGACCCAAAAAACCTGGATTTTGTTCGAAAATGCAAGATATGGAATTATTGGACATTGGGCATTGAGCAGAAATGCTCGTGATTAAAAAAAAATTGGTTATCGAAGTGGAAAATCCAAGTTTTTATCTTGAAATCCAAGATTTTCGAATTTGTGGACCTGCATCATTTGCCAATAAGGTTATCGCTAATCGGCCGCAACTGCGTCATGAGATCGAAAAGGGGGCAAAGAGCGCCGCGCGCGGCCGCTGTCAATTTGGTAGCGTTTGGTTACATCGACAACCAAAAGTAATTTGGCTGGCGAACGCTTTAAAATCTTACTCTTTAAACTAATTTTACGGACCCTCTCTATCAGGCCAGGTGGCCGATCATTTTGTTGTTTTTGGGTTGGAATAATGATAGGAGCAAGTATCCTGAAAAGGATATGGTCTATTTCTTCAGTGTCAACACTTTTTTATAAGCTTCATCTTGGATGTTTGCGAAGTGCTTTCTCATTTACTATTTTTATTCCATGGAATGTAAACTGTGATATGCACTCGGCGAAGGCTTAAAAAACATTACTCTTTTAAACCTACTCTTAGAGCTTTTATCGGTTAGGTGGCAATCCTTGTGCTGCTCTTGGTTGTAATAACGATCGGAGGTATCCTGAAAGGATATATGGTTATTTTTTAGTGTTAACAATTTATAACAAAACTTCATCTTGGCATATTTTGAAGTGATATGCATGCCTCTTAAGGCTGGTTGCTGCTGTAGTTATATAATGTGGGTCTTGTTTCATTAGGCCTAATAATGCTAATAAGTAATCGTGGCTGTTTTATGGAATAAAAGATAGAGCTGAACTTTTAAGTATATTGGATAACATTATGTACTTTAAGCAAGTTTGTTAACGTATAAAACATTCGTATTAATTATTAGCTTGTCTAAGAATCAGTAGACTGAAATTAAAACAACGTAAAATGGTAGCACTTAATAGGCCTACTCAATCGTCCCAAACTAATTGTCCACATGCCGATATTATAATGAAATTCCCTAAAAGGATACAAACAGAACCAAAGTTTTCCTGGGTTAATGAGGCGGGCCCGTCCATTATGAGAGTTTTATACATGAGTGGTATTAGAAATGGTAACTAATTACTCGTGGTTACTGTTTTGCTTGGTTTTTTTTTTGTGGTTCCAGTGGGAAAAATATCTATGAAAATTTTGAAAAGAGCCGTTAGATTGCGGTCCCATTTTCACAAATCTTGTGCCATAATATATCTGATACTCGGATGGGAAAGAACGAAATAGCCACAGTCAACCATGTTTGTTAAACACAACTTTTTAATACAACTCGACATGTAGAAATTCCCGGAACTTTTTAAATCAAAAGCAATTTCCCCTATATTCTATCATTTGTCTTCATATTTATCAATTGTAACAATCTATTGTTCAGGCATCATATTTTTTTGTAGAAAATTTTGCAAGTTTTGGGCCGGGAGTCTGCCGCGGGAATTGCAGATTCCTATTCGTTTACTATACATAAACACAGCGGCGATCAAAGGGTGAGCACACAGACCTGTCGGCGTGGTGTTTGGTGTTTGTCCCACTTTTCGATCCCCATCCATGCTTTACGGTGGAGCGCCCTCTGTTGATATTTAACTGATTAGCGATATGGTCTATTGCATTTGTTTGGGCAACAAATTAAAAAAAATCTTTTTGGAACATTTCCATTTGGCTAAATCCAGTTATTTTCGCTCATTTTTTAAAAGGTCTGGATTTCAAGTTTTTCCAAGTTGCATGAAGTGGTGGAAGTTAGTGTTGAGGGCTGACTACATAACAATCTCATGCCTGGAACGGGCTCTGCTTGCACAAACCGATTCACGGATACCGGTCTCTGAGCTCGCTGCGGGAGTACATGCCACTATTCACATCTAAGATTCTTGTGCCCTTTGTTCTTTTTTCCCAAAAACCAATAGTTCCCCTTGAATTTTTGGAATCAAAATAGTAAGGCATCTCGAATTCGCATCCTGGAGGTCGGAAGCCTGCTTTTCCATCCCTGGTTTCAGCCATCCCCTAATCAAAAATGATTATCATTGTTTACCTCGTGCTATCTTTTTCTTGTCGTCCCTGATCAACCAAAGTGACAGTGAATTTCTAATTCTTTTGTACATTCTTTATTGATCGGAGCAATTCTTCTCCACCAACAGTAGCTTAAATGATTACCAGTGCGGTGCTCTTATGACTGCGGTAAAGATAAAAAGTAAAGGTTATTAGGATCAGTGGTTGCCGTCATTGGAAGCCAGCGAATTGATTGATGTACCCGTCCGTGTATTTTTTTTATTGCTAATAAATTGTTTCGGAATCGCTGATATAGAAATAATCTGAAAATCTGCATACTATTCTATCCTAGCAAGATGTTTTCAGTTGTATAAACGTGCTATTTTCTGGAAAGAACTTAAAGAAGAAGAAAAATTTGAAATTTGAAGTTTGAAATGAAAGAGAAAGTTTAAAGGTGCAACGAGAGATTAGTCAAATAACAGGTGTCCCGAAAAATGTTAAGCGTTCCTCTGATTTCATTGGCACTGGGTAAGCTTTTTATATCAACAATATTCCCCTCTGTCAGGATTAAGCTGAGAACTGTTTCTTTGTACAAAAATATGTGAATTTCTAATTTCGTATAGAGCAAATACGAAATTCAGCTAATGTTTTTCCTATTGATCTGCGACAGATACAAATCGTGAAGGTGTTTCGGTAAGCCGTATACGGCTACCTAACCCCAGGGGTCGGTAGCCGTAGTACGGTAAAATATCCCGGGAGTTTTTCGGTAGCCGTACGCACCATTCTTAAGGACATCGTACTAATATACAACAATATTTCAACATAGCGCAGCCCGGGAATGAGTTTCACTTGGTTCCCATGTTTGGTGCCATTGGGCAAATTCAACTCAAAATAAGCAAGTTTTTTCCTCCTCTTATGACACGGGTCAAAACACCATTAAATCGGCGCCATTTGGAAAAACCGTGGTCTGACATGAATTAATTGCACGTTTCACTTAAAATGCATACTTAAATCGAAATCCTTTTCTAATAAATGAACAAATATTAACATTAAAAAGTTGGAAAAAGTATATGACTCATTTTTGTGGCGATTCCTAGTAATATGTATATTTCCAAAACGAAGTTGTCTTACCCCAGTCTAGTCAAACCCATGTCGCAATAAAATGTTTCATTTCATGTCATTGTTTTCCTGTTCAGATCCAAATACATTTGAAGCATATATTATCATGAAAATTATAGTCATAATGTTGGAAATAGGCACAAATTGAATAGATTGATTAACTTTGCCTCATAAAAATAATGATTAATTATGTCGCACACTAAGTGAAACCTACGTTACGACGTACAGTATAATGATTGATTCTGCGTTTTTCAGATGAGAAAATTGGCTTAATTTACTTAAATATATATTCCTTGTTTGGTCGTCATACTGAGCAGGCCAGGTACAACTTACTGCCATCAGGTATGTATATTAAAATCGGCAAGGGCGTCAAGATTTCAATTTACAGCCCCAAAACAAGGTATGGTTAGAAATGCAACATACTTTTACTTCAAAGCCCACACCTACTGAAAGGTCGGAGTAGCTTTTAAACAGTTTATCATTTCTAAGCGGCTATTACCCCTAAGTACCTCATTAGAATCATTTCATTTTTGCATTTCTACATATTAATTTGGATGCCGTGGACGTCAAATGAAACATACAAGATAAAACATACGTGTCTACTTATTTTCAAAACAGTTTGCTAAATCACAACTTTTAGCGTCCGACTTCCTCTGCTGTCGCTGGATCTAAACTATGAAGCGCCATATGCGCGAAGCTCATTGACAACGTGAGCAGCTCGATAATGACGGATTTTAAGTGAAACGTGTTCGAAATAAGCTGAAAGATATCCCGATTTGCCCTTTTAAAAAATTCTGTTTGTTAATACTTAAATCAAGTAACCTTTTTATTTCTCAGGATGTAATGATGCGCTTTGGTACTACGGTAGCTCGGGTTTCAAACGACAAACAGGTCACTTGTATAATATTTTAACAGTGCAATAGAGACATAATATAGTTATAAATTTTGTAACGTACGTTTCAAGAATCATGTCACAGTTATCTGTTTTGTCACTCAGATTGGTTATGTTTTTCTAGGATATTAAAGTATTTATTTAAATCGGCATAAGAAGTTAGGGATAATTATAACAATTGTTTTCGACACGTGTCGAATTCATATATAGTAATGTACCTCTAGCATGCTTTTAAACAGGTGGTAACTTAGGTTTCACAAATAAACTAGCGAATTCATGTGATTATACTCTTGTTACTATTAAATGTTTTTTATTATACATTTTTATTATGTTGAATATATACCGTAATACTTACTGTAATGAGGAGTGTGTTGTTTTTCTATTATTTTTCGGAATTACTTGTACATCAGAGTGAAAAGTTAAGTCAGTTGTCAATATTATAAGGACATTTACTAACAACTGTAACTCTGCGTCTTATTATCTATTCGTTTAATTGCCGAAGCAAAGGATGATTTGGTGGGTAACAACAAGGAGATCCTATGCAATATAGAGCCTTCGAAACGTCTATCAAGATTAAGACTAATCATACGGTTGTATGTTTCATTTGGTCCATTTCAAAAGTGATTGCAACGTATATGGTTTGACATAGAGTGTTGAAACAGGCCATGTATACATGTGTAAGGTTATAGTCCTTTTTTTAATGAGGAAACTTGAGATACACCTTAAATTCCTGAGCTAAAACTTGGTTGCGTCGGAAGTGTTGAAATAGTGTTGTTTTCAAGGTTTGTGTAACCAATACGATCTTGACAGTATATTAGGTATAAAAAGATGTTGTTTGTCGTAACCAAACCGACCTGTTAAAACCTTTTGACTTTTGATTTTGTTTTTTATTTCTTTAAAAAATAATACAATAAAAATCCGCCGACCCACTTGTTCCACCACATTTCACCACTTCCATTGTATTTTTCTTGGACGCATGGGAACCCGGAATATAATCATAACAGGGTTTTAAGTTCAAGTTTGACTGTTTTAGATTTTGAAAAAAGGCGCTGAATTTTTAGTATTTAACATGTATTTTATCTAACTCTCCAATACACAACAAAGCACCGACCGCCAGCCCTGACCCTGTTTTTTTTCTTACGTCCGGCAAACAAACATAAGGCTTTTACCTTGCAAGGGTATGTGAAATAATTGGTGTTGGCTTACATGAAACATACGTTACTGGTATTCAATTGTTTCAATGGTCCAAAACAAACTTTGTTAGTAGCTGATAATGATATGAAAACGTTTTCGCACTTTATGCGTTTTGATATGGAGACGACAGCCAACAGATGTTTTATTAGTCTATTCGTTTCCATTTGACAAGTATTGTCGGTTACGATCCTGCAAAGTAATTAATATACATGTATAAATCAAGAAATGTTGACATTTTGGGGAAAATATGCCAATTACGTCCAAAGCAAATTACCTGCCCAATTGATTCATAAGACGGCTTCAATTGTTGTATTTTCTGTAGAGCGTTTTTTGAAGTAAAATTGATTCTCTGGACCTATAAGCGTTAGTTGATAAATCAATGAAACTACATTACCCTTGTTGTCCAAACATTCTGACACCACAAATCCATATTGAATGCAAAATAATCTGGCATATCATTACCGATATAATTACTACACAATTGATGATTTTGTAGGTATTTTTAATTAGGAATATCATTCATTACATTTGTTTTTGCCATTTGAGAAAAAATAATATTTTACGGATTATTTTTATTTTCGAATTTAATTGCAAAGACCCGTCAGAAATACTCATTTCGTAGATGACACCTTAACCATTGAAGGAGAAATCTTACAATTTCAATTTGAAATGATCATTGTATTAGACAGAAACTAATATATTAAACTTCCTCGATATTCACCATGTACAGCATTACATTGATTGTGTAACTTACGTTTATGATAACATACGTTTTACATAAATTTGTCCTTCATGTAATGCATAGTAATTGATCATTCAATGTAATGAATAGCCAGTGTGAGAGCCAGCACCACATGCATCATTTGACAGCAACAGACCAACTTAGGGTAAAATATCATAAACAATCAAGAAACAAAAAAGAGTCATTTGTGTATTACTTTGATCTAAATGGATTCAACGCAGAGTTAAAGTGCCCAATAATGTTTCAGATCACATGGAATAGTTATTTACTACCTAGAAATAAAAAAACTTACATAAGTCCGTAATTCATCAAACACATTTGAGGTATTACGTGTCCCTTTGTGATTGAAATCTTCATTTTAATTGTTCAATCACATGAATAAACGTAAGTTACTTAATGCAAATACCAGACGAGTTGAAGGTTTGTGAAAGTAAAAGTTCGCAAGATTCCATGTTGATTATTTTTCAAAAGAAACTTTGAGGTACTGTCTTTCATTTATGATAATAAAAGTTGTTTTTGTTGATTTGTAACCTCATGCACTAGCCTAGCTAGGGAAATGTAGAAATGGGTTTTGACCCTGAAAAACAAATTCATGCTGGTTATTTAGACAACAACAACGAACACAGATTCATGAATTGGTTTTAAAAAAATTTTACCTATCTCGTTTCAAGAATTTGACTTGCAGTTTATTTTGGTAGAATCACAAAGTATTGGCTTTGAAGTACATTATCGCTCAAACCACGGCACAAAGGATTGTGCGGCGTTACTAATTTGCATATCAAAACAGTGTCAAAAGAGTGAATCGATGGTTATCATGGGTAGCTTGCTTCGTGCAAGCTTACCTAAATTTTGAAGGTATTTTACCTAAAAAATAATATTAATGAATAGAAAATCTGAATTTGAAGCACTTCTAATTTGGGGAACATCTCAGTAAAGGTCGGATTACTCCTACGTGCAAACTACAATCGGGGCGGGCTCGAAGATAAACAAAAACACTACCGAATATAGTTAGAATAGATTTAACAAAGCGATATGTCTTATTCCACGTAAACCAAAAATATTTCGCCTTTCAAAAATTTAATCAAGAAATAATTATGTAATTAAGTCCTATACAATTTCTTTTTTTATGTCTTAAAATTGATGCTATGGGGTGTTTTTGTTATGTGCTTGCATGTGTTTCCTTTAGATCTTGTTTGAAAATTGACATTCCATATTCTTATTAGCTCAATCAGATAAGATCCTTGATTGGTCCTTATCAATATAATTTCATATTTTATGAAGTCCACATGACATTAAAATTTAAAACTGATTGGGCAAAAAAAAAAAAATAGTCTAAAACATTTCGGCCTACGTATAAATTATCCTATAGTCACACATTTGCATAAGATATCGCAAAACCTTTTCTACATATAGGAAAAAATGTACTTTGTACCTCAACTATAATTTTGGATATGGTCGTTTTCTCCCCTCGTGTCTGTCGCAATAACTGTTTTTGGAAAAATATTTGCACTATAAGGCCCCCTCCCCCCAAAAGAACTTTGTCTCCTCTTCTTTTGACTAAAAGCGATGTTGTTTTTTACAAAATAATTTAGACCTCTTCGATTTCTTAAAAAAAATTGCGCCGTGATGTTTTTAGTAAATATGCCAAGTCCAATTGTAATCCTCTTCCGTGTTCAAGGCATAAACCAAACTTCACACAATGAAAAACACTATAGAGTCCATATATAGTTCCATTTTTTTATTTGTTGGTTCCATTGGTTCCAATGTAATAACAAAGTGTCCAAAAATCGCCGCCGCCCCATAGAGCTATGAGCTAAATCTCGACAGCGTGAGGGAAGCGGAGACAAACTATTTTTTTTGGCCTAAGATTATTTTAAACTTCATTTTGTGTTGTTTTGAAAACGTTTAAAAAAAGAAAAAACCTAAAAAATTAAAAAAAAAAAAAAATGATCTTAGAATTGTGAAAATTCAGGTCGGTACTCTTTTCCCATTCTGCAAAAAACGGGTCATTCGATTTTTTTTTTCTTTTTTATCGTCGAAAGAAGACAAGGAAACTTTTTTATCTGGTTATTATTTCTTTGGCTCCTGGTAAAAATCAAAAAAAATAATATTTTGAGATGTAGAGAAAGAAAAGAATGTTGGTCAGTGTCGTGTTTTATGCGCGTTGTAACTTCTGCTTTTAATAAAAACACTTGCATTTACTGAAATAAATAAATCTTTGCTCTAAAAAGAGCTCATGGAATTAGTTATGTTCTCGTTTGAAGGTATTACGGTTTAAATGGAATAAAACAAAATAAAGTTTCAAACTCAAGTTTCTAGCTAGTGTTTGATATTTCAATAACATATATTTAAAAAAGGAGGCAACATTTAAAAAACATTACCTCGTCAAAACAGTTCATATATGTGTAACACATCCTAGTAGGGGAGTTGCACAGCCAAGATTTCCTGAATAAAGCAATCTATTGCGTTAATATTTATATTTTGGAACCAACGGATAGGCAAGGGATCGGCAGGGCGCAACTATGTAATTCCTAACGAAAGTCTATTATATTTTCACAGTTTTAATGATCACAATAATCAAGAATTGTACTCCGATTTTACGTCTTCATGGGGATTCCTTGGTCGTACGTTCGTCACGCATGACTGTGTCAGGCTATATAACCGATCCACATGTGGACACGCTCCGTAGCCGATACGGCTACCTAACCACAGGGTCTGTTCTGGTTATATAGCCGTATACGGTACGGAACCCCGTGGTTAGGTAGCCGTATACGGCTACGGAAAACACTCCCTATCCAAATCGCCTTGTTTTCATTTTAATCTATTTCTGTCACCAAATAAAAGGAAGGAATCTATGCATGTCTAAATCTATATGGTATCACTACATATCAAAAAACTATGGATGACTTGAAATCTATCAGTTTGCACTTGAAAGAACCAAACAAAGACAAAAAAGTCAAAAAAATTAGCAAAGTAAAAACAACTCAATACAACAACAACAACAACAGGTCGACGGCGGTCTGTTCTAAAAACTACAAATCCCATCTACCACTAGGCCAAAACGGACAATTTCAAACTCAAGTGGACAGATATACTCATAGGTGCTCTGGTCAACATACAGGAAAGTTTCCAATTTTAAGAGTTATTTGTAAACTCTAGGCTATCTTCAGTAGTATAGCAAAATAGCAAATTTGTGTTCAATGAAATTTTTTGAAGTTTTTTAAAGTTTTTTGAAAAATCAAAATTTCCAAAATGCAAAGTTTCCGTAGAGGACAAACCAGTAATAGATTGATGTAGCAGAAGATGGGAGAACAACAAACAAAACAAATAGTACATTTCCAGAAAAGTTCAAATTTTTTGAAAAAAGTTTAATATAACCGGAAACAACAGAAAACTATCAAAACTTTTTTTCCATTTTAAAATGGTTTCGTGTAAAATTAACCCCCAAAGTGGAAACTTGAGAGCTATATCGTGTTGGGAATTCAAACATAAAATCAGTGGTTTTACTAAAATACTCAAAATTGTAGCAATCTTGAAAAAACAAACAAGTAGTGTCAAAACTTGAGACTTTCGAGCTGGTTTCGATTTTCATATCTGCCTGAGATTCCTTTACAGCAAATTTTGTTTAAATCGTGTTTATAGTAAAGTGGATGGACAAAGTGGTCTGCAAATTGTTTTCCAAAGGGCTATAAAAATCACTTCACAAATCAGAAATAATAAAAGAAGCGCATATTAGGCATATATATGCGTCAGAGAACAAACCAAAATGGGTCAGAAAAACCAAAACTCAAGACATCCTGGAAACAGCTAAGGAAAGAAATGGAATGGCAGGGCAATTTGTAGATGGCATGGCGTATCCTGGGGGGCAAAGGGGCGGCTTTCCCGGGGTGGTCAAAGGGGGCCGCCCAAAAAGAAAGAAAAGAGAAAAAAGAAGGAAAAGGAGAAGAAACGGGAAAGGAAAGGGGGAAGAAGGATGGAAAGGAAAGGGGAAGGAAACGCGAACGGGAAAAATTAGAGATGGAATGGGAGGAAAGGACAAAGAAAGAAAAGAAGTAAAATGAAAAGGGGGAAGGGGACAATTAAAGGGGACGAAATTAGAAAGCGTTAGGTGAAATGAAGAATCTGTAAGGGAATGCTAAGAAGAGATAAAATTAGGACGAAAATGTGCAAAAAAATGAGAGGGAGAGAAACGTATATAACCAAAGTCAAGGGCGCCAAAAAGGAACAATAAGAAAAAGCAAAATAAAGCGATAAACGAAGGGTGGTGACATAAATTGGAAAGAAAGTGAACTAAGACACACAAAAAAGGTTGGCAGCAAAAAGAGAAGAGAAGAAAAGAAAAACCTTAAAAAAAAAAAAAAAAAAAAAAAAAAAAGGGGGCGCCAAAAAGGAACAAAGGTTGAAAAAGTTTAAGGATTAAAGGGGCGCAAAAATAGCAAAGGAGTGGAGCTAACGAAAAATAAAGGGCGTCAAAACTGAAAAAAGGAGCGTTGATTGAAAATGATAAGAAACGGGCTGCGCAAAATAATAGTAAAGGGACATGGGAGTTTATTTAAAGGGGAATAATAAGGGGCGTCCAAAACAGAAAAACCAAAGGAAAGTTAGAAAACTAATGTTATCCTAAACTGAATAAATTGAGCAGACTCTAATTGTTGGGAAACACAGGAATTGGCTATCAGGGGGGGAAAGTCTCACTGTTATTAATCTTGATGTTTACCTCAACTTCTTTATCTTTTTCTGTTCTTTGCATTAATATTCCAAGACTTTTTTCAAGAAATGTGAAATCACCTTTTTAAATTCATTTGGAATTGGGGGAAATGAAGAGTCAAGAGGACATTCTATGTAATTGATTATGACATGTGGGTTGAGAATGGTTGATCCTCTCCTTTTTTCTCAGGCCAAAAATTATTGGTTAACTATTCTTGACCCGATTTTCTTGTTTTTGGAAAAACTTACGAGCTCTCTGTCTTGGAAAAATTCTACCCAGATTGGACAATCTTGCGGAGGTCTGATGCTCCTAAATGTGTTTTGGATACCCTTTCTAATTGTCAACTTGTGAAACTCTTAAATATGGAATTTGTACATAGGAGGGAAGAGCATAAGATTAAGGAGAATTTAGGTTGGTCTGATTTTCATCTTCAAGATCCAATTTGGTGGAATAAAAATATGTTCGTCTGAAATCGCAAATTCTTTTCTTCCGTATGGGATGAAGGGGGATTTCATATATTTCGATCTTTCTTGTTATAATCTGGTGAAACCATTTGAAATGTTGGTAGTTGAATTTGATATTCCCATCACTGATAGAGGAAATAGACCTTTTTTGATAAAGGTATTTGTGGCTGATTGGTTTCAGAATCCCAAAAAAACTTCCTGATAATATTTTGATAAAATTACTACTTCTTATAATTGATCAAGTTAAAGGTCACAAACATTTCTATTCCATTCTTAGGAACCAGGCCAATACTGATGTTGAAAACAAATGGGTTGCTACATGTCCTTTTGGATGTCCTGGATGACGTGGATTGGTGTAGAATTCATAGTGCTAATTGAATGTACAATTGTAACACAATTACGTTCTTTTATTTCAAATGTTTTCACAGAGCTATTTGTACCAACTACCACCAATTTTCTTCATAAATTGGCAGGGCTGATTCTCCACGTGTTTTCTTTTGTAAGGATTTTTCAGAATCTATTTCCATTTATTTTGTGAATGTGAAAAGTCTCCAATCTGTGGGATGATGAGTTTTTTAATTAATTCTGTTTCTGGGAGTCTTTTATTTTCCTCCAATTTTGAGAAAATTTTTGGATTCTTGACACTTCAGAAGCATTGCTGTATTTTCTTTTACTTTTTCTGTGCATGAAGTTTTTTATCCACAGTGTAAATTCCAAGGAACTGGCCCCAATTTTGCTGCTTTTCTGAATGTGGTCAAAATAAAGACGGAACACGGATACAAAATTGCTGAAATTGCAATGGGAAAATTAATTTGCTTTCAAAAGTGGATCCTTGAACATTGGTTGATTTCTTTTTTTTTTCCTGGTATCAATTTTTGGGATTTAGGCCTACCATGATCTCAAATGTTGACCTTTTTGTGTGTGGAGTGGTGTGCTTTGGATGTTATGTTTAAGTGTGCCTTGTGGTGTCCCATGTTTTGTCTTGTTTATCGGGTCTTCTGTCGTTTGCTTGTTTTTCTAAAAAAAAATCCTTGTCTAAATTTTCGCCCAAACCCGTCTTAAAAATTTTGCTTTCCATGCGCGCCCCCAATTCACCAGCTGTGTTCTGCCAGGTATTGAGTGTCAACCTCTCCTTTTCTGGGTCTTGGTCTTATCCGTTTCCATTGTCTGACACAAGATGCTTGGCTTAGCTTCTGTTGGGATTCTAGTGAAACTATTCTTTTTTTTTCCATGATATCAAGATGTTAATAATTTAAGCTTGTGAGTAGACGGGTTTGGTGGACCTATATGGAGGGGGGGGGGGGGGGGGGGGATGTTTGACTCCAACCACCAACCTAATACAGTAATAAAAAAAAAAAAAAAGGAAGGGCCTGAAATAAAAAAAGAAAGGGGCGCGAAAACCTCTGTTGATTGGATAGAGCTAGTTGTTGGGAAATATTTAACTACTTGTTATTTTAATTATTACATGCAGGGCGTTCCCAAACAATTTTCAGGGGGGGGGTGTGGCCGCTGACAACACTGTCCATTTGCCGACACAATTTTAAAAAAGTGTCCGCTCGCTGCGCATGTGTGTTAATGCACATTCAAGAAGGTGTGGAATGGGGTGCCATTTTCAATTTCCACACAGGGGCGCAAAAAGTTCATCGTCGTTTGCACCCGGGGTATGTCATCTGGATATCGCCTCGGGGACGGTCAGACAACAGGTGGACAACAGCAGTTACAACTTGGGACTATTGATAGGCAACAGAACAGGGGAGACAGTGCAAAGATGGAGGGATGAACTTGATAGTTACTGGGGAACAGTGAATTGGTTCAATAAAGCTAGATGATAGAGTGGGTGGCAGTCATACTGAGGCTTTCGTCCCCGGGGGGGGGGGGGGTTAACTCGACCCAAATTTTGGTAGGGGTGTGCGTCCGCCGCGTAAAAAATCGACCCATGTTATAGTGTACCCAAAATTGTACAAAAAAGATGACCATTTCATAGTTTGTTCCGAAAAATTTTCGACCATTTTATAGTTGATTTGAAATTTCGCACAATTTTCATAGTAAATAGCAAACATGGCCCATTTTATAGAACTTTTCCAAAAAATCAGACAATTCAACCATTTTCATTGTGATTTTAGCGAAAATCAGAAAAATTGACCCATTTCATAGTTAAAAAATGCGACCAAAATTGAAAAATGCGACCCATGATATAAGCTTATATAGTAGGAAGACCATCAAAAAGGACCATCTTATAGTAGCCTGGTGGGAAAATTGATCCCATAGTTATAGTAAGGCGTGAAAATCATTAATGTGACCCATATCGGCGGGAAATATGTACCTCCTTTTCCACGGAGTACCCCCCCCCGGGTTTTCGTCCAGCAGTGGACTGTGACAGTGATGATGATCGGAAACCCTGTAAAAATCAGGAATGTGGTTTTTTGCTATTACATGTGATAGGATCTTCTTTGACACAAACTTACGTTATATGAATGGATAAAGGCAAAGGTTTTATGTAAAAAAAACACGTTTTTCTCAGATATGAAAAGGGTTTAGGCCCTCTTGGAATCAACTATTGTAACAATTAATAACAACATTTTTTTTGGTATTCTTGGCTCTACTCCCAGGTCTTGGAAAAGGATGGGAGCTGAAATTTAGACGACAATGAGAAAATACGGCCTTTCATTTGCTATCAAATAACCAGGACTATTTAGGCCTACAACTTACGGGGGTTGGAGTAGGACCTACTTCTGATGGATAGGCGTGGTACGTTGTATTTCTATTCACTGTTGTCTTCACACATAGACCAAACAATGATTTTTCAGTTTTATAGGTTTTCGAACATTCAAACAAAGAATTACTTCCAACTTGTTGACAAAAATTTGCTCCATTGAACTTTTGCTCCAAGAGAGTCAACTACTAGTCCGTTAGAACCAGACCTCGAGCGCACAGCGCGAGTCTGGGAAAAAGTGTATTCAAAAATTGTTTAGTATTTCATTACCGTACAAATGAATAGGCTGCGAGAATTTTTTTTTTATCGCGTTTATCCCCATTCCCAGGGTTATATTTGAAGCCATTTTGGCCCTCGAAACGGAATCGTGTATAGAATACATGATGACTCTCGAGTTCGAATATTCCTCTACTCACAGGATTTTTTTACCTTTTCATGTCAAATCCAAAAAAAAAAACGAAAAATTTGCTTATCAAAGACCTAAACATGTCTTCCAGTGCGGATAAACAAACGCTGACGTCACGGTTAACTACGCTGGTTCCATGTAGTACATCTAGAAGGACTCTCGTTTCCAAGAAATCGCCACCGAGAGCGGAGTGGCTAGGTCACAAAGGGATGGACACAGGGAGGAAAGAGGCGAGGGTCCTTCTAAGATGGACTATGCGAGCACGGGTCAGTCGACGGGGAATTTCTAGTGCAATACGTTTGTACATGGGAAAACTTTCTTTATCCCATAAAAGCAGATGAGACATAATTTGCTACTGGTGCTTGTGGAAGTAAAATTAGATAAGATTTCAATGCAGCTGTTAGGGATACGAAATAGTGAGTAAATTAAACTCAAACTTTCGCCAATTAGATCATGCTCACCCTCGGGCTTCGCCAGCCCTCGTTGGCGTAGTTTTCCGAGGTGAGCGTGGCCTCGCTTCGCCCTTCGCTGGCGTATTTTTCCGAGGTGAGCAGTTTCACTAGGTCAATTAGCCCGAGGTGCGCTGGCTTTTCCTCTACGATAGCCCCTACTATCTCCTAAGGGTTTAGGTACGGAAGACGTGCAACGCTACGTTACGAGCTAGGTCAAATATAGCTAGTCCTACTAGTCATCTGTCCCGAGCCCTTCCCAGAAAAATACAAGATTTGGAAAAACAGGGACTGCGTTCGGGGACTGCTTGGCCAGTGTAAGCTATTAGTATGCCAGTGGAATAGGTCTCCCTTGATCAACAAGATAGACATTTGCTTTTATGAGGGTATTTATGTTGAATGTTTTAGAATACGCACACGAAAACAGAACTTGCAACCCGAGCAAGCAATCAATCATGGCCGCTCTCAGTGAGAAGTTTTCCGTCGTTGCTCATATCTAGATTTGTCTAATTTACTGTTATTTACTGTAAACATGTTTCCAGATTGGGTTTAGAAATGATAAGCTGATACCGATAAGTGTAGGCGTGATGTAGTCAAGCAGCGGTAGCCTCCCATTTTGTGGGGACTCTGTGGAACTTCTAATTCAAGTTCAAGAAACTCAGAAGTAAGCTGCCTAGCTTGTTCATGTTAGTTTTTGATGTTTACACTCAGCTGGTTGTTACTGTACATACAGACTACAGTCTTGGATTATGGTTTTGTATTAGCCCGAGTTGCTCTGCCTTTTCCCTCACGATAGCCCCTACTATCTCCTCTCCGTAAGCCAGAGCGGTAGTTCGCAAAAAACAACGGTAGCCAACTATTAGTTTCGAGGTTACCTCACTTAGTTCTGGTAACCCAAACCAGAGTCAACAGATCTTTTAACACTAACTCGTATCATCTACTGACCTCTGGGTTTGGTACCGCGGTAAACGGGAAATTACCTATCACCATAACATTCGAAATTTGCGAAGTGCACGCCTTTTCATACTGGGTACCTTACCTAAAAACTATATTGTCCAAATAACACTCCACTTGTGTGTGCTCCAGATACTCGTCCATCAACCTGTATCATTCATTTTTGTATATGTCCCTTCCAGGGCGATAAAATTTATGTAAAAATAGGGCCTTCCGAATTACCGAGAGAAGTTTTACTCATATGTTGACATTCCATTTTTGACCTTTTACTGTCAGGTAGCTAGAGCTATCCCACGGGCGTATTGAACTCAAAAAATGAACGCGCTCATTCGTCTTGTTTGGGGATTATTGACCTGTATGGCGTTCGTATTAATTATTATTGAACGTGTAATCTTTTACCAGCCGTTTACGAAAGTAAATGGGCATCGTCATATCGCGCAAGGGAGTTGTTGATTTTCTCACATATTTTATCTAAGAACATAACTTCAAAATTGCAGTGCCTGATCTGATAGTAATAAACACAGTGGCATAACCTTACCAGACCTTTACAAATGGGGGTGGGGTGGGTAGGAACAGAAAGAATTTTCTGAGGGACATTTGGATCCTCTCCGTAAGCACTAGTATTCTCGTGGGGGGGGGTTATTTCTCACATCGGATAAGTATTGGTATGTGCCGCCTCTAAGGCCCGCATTTTAGGACGGCATTCAGTTTTTTTTCCATTAGACCTACTTTTATGTCCAAAGCTATCTTCTTCTCACCATTTTTTTTTTTAAAAAAAAAGCAACAGTACTGGAAATTGATGATCGATTTTTTATTAATCTTTTTTTTGTAAACCTTCAACTAACAGTAAAACCTAACCTGTAAAATTGCTATTTGAATAACGTTAATTTCATCTCATCTACAGTGGACATTATAAGATTTCCTTTTCAAAATCATTACGCCCCCGTGGGATAGATCTAGCTACCTGCATGGATAGATGACATGATTGCAAACACGAACTGTTTATTTAAATTGTGTGTCGCCCAAAATGTTTGCTTATTTAAAAAAAAAATATACCCTCCTTTCCCGTCCATTCAGAAAATATATCATGTTACTACTTCGCTGCTCCAAAATAGCAAAACCAAAAAATCTTGATGTATCTTCATATAAACGACTGCCCTGATACTACCGTGCGTTCACCATGTCCCTCTGGCCCGACACCGACCCCCCAGCGACAACGTTTTAAAGTCGCGTTCAAAAACTCCAAACAATACCCAAACCTACTCGTAAGTTTGTCACGTGTATGAACCCTGGTATGACCAGGGTGTGACCTTTTAACCTGTATGCTCATTCTCCGGTTGGACTTAGACGAAAAATGTGATTCTGCCTTGGTTCCCAAAATTCGTCCAAAATCGTTATTTGTTGATTTTTTTTTCAAGCCTGAAACTGCGGCATATGGAGAGAAGGTATGGGAGATTCTTCGTATCATAGGAAATTTTTCACAGGTAATTGGTTTGTGTTGAAATTGAGGCGGAAATACTGGTTTTAGTATTCGTTCATTCTCTGCAATGGCTCTTCTGAAACCAGAGGGCCGTTAATGATAATGTCAGTGTTTAGATAATGGCGACCCTCTGTTTAGTTACTTGGAAACTAACGCTAACTGGTCACTCCACATATTGGGAAGTCGTTTCCCTTTGATGAAAGAGCTAGACCCTAGACTTATACGGGGTCCCTTGTGCGTTTTAAACTGTCATTTACCTACCTTGATTTGCAAATATGCTCCAATGTCGCCGACTATTATTCCCAATGGATGTCCAGTTCTTGTCAGTGTACTTAACGGGATGTTTGGCGTCAATATAGTGCAAAATGACAAAAATCGAAGGCCCAAAACCGGCCGTATTTACCAGTTTTAATTACAAATGCACTGACCTGTCTTGACCGGCTCGACCGTTATAAGTTTGGTTGGGCGCTACCGATATCAGATATTACTTTTGCGCCCGAGGGTGAAAACACAAGCTAACCTAAATCTAAGTTGTACATACACTTGCCACGCAGGTCCATACCGTTCTATATTTTTTTTATTATGAATAAAGATTTTTTTTAAATCGTTTTTTTATTCCTGTCTTTTTATGATTTTTTAATTTCATATTTATTCTTTTTACTGGATTTTTTTGTCATCTTTTTTTTTTTTTTTTTATTTTACCAATCTGTTAACCTTTTATTTTTAGTTGATTTTTTGTACTTCGTTACATATAACCTTATTTTGTTAATTTTGTTCTTCTTTAATTTACTTAAGCTATTATCTTTATTTTTTGTGTTTTTGATTTTTTTTAAAAACTTTTTAATTTGATTTTGATTTTTGTTTGTTTGATTCTTTTTTATTATTTTTTTAAATTTATTTATTTGTTGTTATTTTCTGACATGTTAGTTTGCCCATGAACTTGAACTTAATTTCCAATAATTTCAAACCAGAGTGATACCGCTACCACCTATAATAATCATAAATCTTAAACAAAAATAGATAATGATGTAAAACAAAAATACAATTATCTATAGTAAATGCAAGCGTGTTAATAAACCTTGGTAAAATCTCACTTTAACGGGTGACGGTTCAATTTATAAGCAGTTTCCTTCCGTTTCCCTCCTCCTCCTCCTCTCCTTGTGTTCATTTTTTTTTTTTTTTTTCCCGCATCTCTGCCACCATTACAATAAAATGGCGAGTCATACCACCTTCGCTGCACAGTTCTTACTCATATCTCTGTATTCACATCCTGCATAAAATACCCGGGGTATTTATCTGCCTACTCTGTTTAACCTGGCGTTCCCACTGATCTATGACTGAGTAGTGTTCATTTCTTGTTCAATTCATTCAACGGAAATATTAATTGTACATCACCCGTTTGCTGTCTAAAGAAATGGAATTTGAAGAATTCATGCAGAATTTGTGGGCGCCGAGTTCGCTTTAATTTTCCGAAAAGTACGGATAGGTATTGGGAAGTTGAAAAATGAACAGGTTGAACGTCTTGTATCAGTTTTTTGCAAAAAGGATCCATCGGCCATTTTACCCAGGGTTTCCGGGAAGAGTGTTGTAACAACATTTATACAATTATGCCCGCCGTTCCTGAAGGAAAAAGGTCATAACATTGCGTTCGTCATTCTTTTACACGGTGGATGTTTTCTTTTCTTTTGCTACTATTTAAAGGCGGTCTGACTTTTTAAAAACAAAAGTACAAAGTGTATTTTTTTTCCGATTGACATACGTGAGCTGATTTATTTGGTTGTAGCCTTCGAAAATAACTATTCTACAACAAACACCGGTTTTTCTTAAAGGGAAGTTAACAAAATATACTTTCCCCTGCTTTAATTAATGAAAATGATTTTTTTCCAGAAATTGCAATTATTTTCAGTTCTTAAAACCCCTAAAAAACGATTTAATAACGCTACCCCAACCTGAATCAAAATGCTTGGCCTGAACTAGTTTAATCTCGAAAGGTATAATCCGAGATGCCAGTCTTTTTTCCCTTTTTTTTTCCCCTTCCCGAATCGGTTTTTAAATCTACACAGGAAAAAAATCAGGATTTTCCGGTTACATATTTTGGAAGGATGAATATGCAGAAACCGGGAATCAAGGGCTTCATGTTAGGGCTTTTTTTAGTAGAAGTGAAAGTAGCGTATTGTATACCTGCCGGCTAGTAAATTAGTAGTACGAGTTTGCCGTATTTTTTCCTTTTTTCGAGCATTAATGTGCTAAAAACTGCTGAATACGGTTTCTGAATATATCACAAACGACTTTAACAAAATAAAGAAAATAGATCGAAAAAAGTGAAATAATTTGCCCGAAAAATCCATTAAATATTTGACCAATAAATTCTTGACATTTTATCCATAATAATCCCAGACCTTTTTAATGAGATTTTTCTTCAAAAGTGACGCAGAAACTTCACACAGTCGGAAGCTAAATCAGTGGATTAAAAACCCACTTAATTACAATTCTTCCCGACATTTTTCACGATACCAGCATTTGATTTTGTACCTTTCCATTGATCCCATTGTCCAATCAAGCACAGTTTATTATATTGTGTAAGAGACTGTTTGTGATTAACGATCGCTGCAGTGTTATTCAACATAAACCCAGTAGGGAAAAGGAATCTTCATAGTTTTTATTTCTACCTTTAAATTTCTTTGTTTCTTTCTCTTCTTCTCTATTACTGAAGTTGGGTTGAAATAGTAATGAACCATTTTGGAAAGAGTTTAGTATACTTTTCTGAAGGTATTTAAAATGCAACCCCTATCATGATACTTTCGAAGAAAATTCATCTTGTTCCAAAAGTGACTGCTTGTTCGTATAATTTTCACTCCCCGGGGGGCCACTTGTCATTGACAAGGGTATCATTCGTGTCCAAGCTTCTCAAAAAGCAACCCTAAAACCGTATTTTCGAAGCTTGAATTTTTCACTCCCTAAACACATAATCCTTAGGCAATTAGCTTACCCTAAACAAGTACTTGTTGGAATTTGCGCCCCTAAATAATTATCAGTAGCGCAATTAGCTACCCTAAACAATATTTGTCTTTCTCCTTTGCTCCGATCCCCCTAAGCAAAAATTGAAGCAATTATACCCCTTTATAAGTAAAATACCCAGAAAATATTCTTCTTTTTAAACTATATTACTACGCTCAGTGTATTTTTGCACCTACAGACTATAGGCTATACAGAGCTCGGTGTAAACCAGAAATATCTGGAGAACAAGTATTTTTCAGCTAGAAGAATATATGATGAAGGTATTCAAACCAAGGAATGCATTTTGAGTCCAGGGACTATCCTATCAAAAAAAAAAAAACTCATCATGACGGGGGCATGACTAATCCAGAAAAGTCGACGCGACGACATGTCCGCGAAGTGCAGTTGCCATGCGCTACGGGGGAGTTCGGTGACTGAAGCGGCAGAGGATGGGTTCGCGAAAACTTGGAAGGTATTTAGTTTTCAAGACCTGTTGCGTCTTAGAATCGTGACGAATCCGCGTAGTAGAAAAACTTTATTTTTCGGCATTGATTTTCCGCATGGCAGCTTCACAGATACATCGGCATTTCCCCTGCCAGCCCGCCCTGAAAATTGCCGAAATCCCCCTCCCCCCCTCATCCGCCGCGAACTTAATGCACCCAAATTAAGTCCCAATGTTATATTTTTAAGAAAATCATAACCTAGATTGACTGACATTTAAATAATTATGAGTTTTAATTGCTCAATTTTGTCCGTTCATTCTTCACCATGCGTAAATGTATATGAACATAGTGGTATATAGCGACGACAGGCATCAAAAGTAGTCCGTCATTCTGACACCAAGATAAGCTTGCACTAAAACAATCAGTGTTGACTTCTTTAAAATTTTGAAATTCGGGGATTTGAAAAGGCTGGTTTAAGGCAAGTAAGACTTCCGTCCCTAAAATACTTTTTATATTTTTATTAATGCTGAAATGAATAGGGACCCTAAATGCGTAAGTCATACTTTAGAAAATATCCCTTTTTCTTGCATTTTGGGCAATTTTTAGACCCTTTTCATGTATTAACGTACGTAACGTGCCTGATCCTGAAAAAAAACACCCGTTTTAACGTGGGCTTCTTGGAACACGGATGAATCCCCTTGTCTAATGAAGAATGAGCCCCCGGGTTTTTACTCTCTTAGCGAGGCGCATAGCGAACCTCGTGCATTTTTTGTGATAAAGCTGAATTTTGGCACAGATGCATAGAAAAGGGAATATAAACAGATTAAGATATGAGCCAATCGAATTTGCAACCCCCCTCGGCATTTTCCAAGATGGCCAACAAATGACAATTTTAAGCATCTTTTGCTAATATTTCAACACCTGCCTTTTACTTATGTCTATCCTAGTCATAAAATATGCTAGATGCAGTTAAATTTTGTCCTATCAATAGCCATTGCAATATTTTGCCCTTTCGCCATTTTCCAAGATGCGGGGCCGAAATGACCATTTTCAGGCATATTTTGCTAATATATCCACACCCACCTTTTACTACTATCTAACTTGACATCAAAACTGCTGAATAATCGCTAACATTGATCGTCTAATAATTATAATTAAGGTTACAATGTATTTTTCAGTTATATTAAAGGCGTGTTACTTAATTGTAAATAAGACAGTCCACCAAATAAGTGATTTCCGAGTTAACGTCCCGGAAGTAGACTTCCGGCTGAACTAAGATGCTCCACGCGATCGAGGACGCGCTTGAAACTGCCAGCTCGGGACTCATTCCTTCATGTTGTGATGAAGGAGTTGTTTGAGCACCAGCCAACGGTATTAATGATCTGTTCTAGGCGTAAGCGCGGTGAAAGGCAATCAGAACTTGCCGACAGCTCTGTGGAATGATCCGGGCACGCTCGCCACCGTTTCCGACGCATTGACCTGATTGCTAACCTCGCAGACCCATCGTGCCAGATTTTCTTTGGAGCAGCCGTAATGCTGATGTCATTTATCACAAAAACAGCTGCTCAACCCTAACCACGAAGGCCTTTGTAACGGAGAGGTAAATAATCCTGAGTGCTCTTAACCGATACCGACACCAAAGTCATTCCCTCCCCGCACGGAAGACCACCCGACATATCCGTAAAGACAGTGGTGGAGCCCTGAAGCCAGGTCGTTCATTTTTTTGGAGAAAACCCGGGCGGAAATGGAGAGTGGCACCCAAACGTCCGAAAACTATGACTTCCCCACCGACAATGCTTGCAATTCGTAGCCGCGACGGCCTGACGCAATTGCCGGTAGGAAATTATTTCATATGTTGGCAGCCAGACTGGCAAAGCCCATCTCTCTTTCGGGCACGCCAGCAAACTCCGCAGTGCGGTTGGCAATCCCACCCAGACATAACGGGCCTCGAAGGCGGCCTGGTGTTACAATGCCAAAAAAGGTAGAAGGCGGTTCAAGATTCATCACCTTTCAGAACAAGCCCCAGTGGCCGTTTCCTCGGTGATAGAATTGAACCGCCTACCTGTAATTCTTGATTACAGCGTCAGCCGCTGTCCAGCGTTTCCTGACAGCGCCACGCTAGTCAGAGAAAGCGTCGCCAGACTTGTCTGGACATCCGCAATTGAGTCTCATCACCGGACTGAGTCCCGCGGGAGCGTCCGCTGTGTCCCTGCAAACAGGTTTCAACAGCGGCCGAAGGCCACCGGCTGACAGAGGCTCAGAAGGGGGCCACGACCCTTCCTACCATGTCCACCACTCATGGGATGATTGGGATCGGGGGGAAGGCTTAAGCCTTCATCCTCGACCGGATCCAGAGAGAGTAGCAATCCGGCCGCCCACTGCTCTGGGATCGCGTCCCAGGGAGCTGTACGTCGGAAGCTTGGCATTTCTATTTTCTGGCGGATTCGAACAGATCTATCGACGGGTCTATCGAACAACCCGGAAGATCTTACGCCCACCTGATGCGACAGACACTCCACAAACTGGTCCCGCCCCTGGATGGCAATCCGCATGACATTGTAAACGCCCGATATGTGGACATCCGTTAACGTGATCTCCCTCTCTATGCACCACTTGATTAGTTGTCTCGTGTGGAGACAAATGTGGGGAATCTCGTCCACCCTGGCCGGTTGATGTACGACACCACGTGGTGGTGTTGAACCGGATTTAGGACCTTGCACTGGTCACCAAGTCCTGAAAATGACGCAGCGCAGAATTCCTGCCTTCAATTCCAGGACATTGATGTTGAAGAGACTGATTCCACAGTCCGACCCGCGGCCCGACACAGTCGCTCGTCCCGGATGTGAACCCCACGCGGCCCCTCCAGAACACCCGGCAAGCATCTGTGGTCAGGATCAAGCTGGCCTAGGATGGAGGGAACTTCCACGCCCCGGAGGAGATTGCTGGGCAACCACACCAGGATAGAGGCGTCCTCACGATGCAGTCATCCGAACCAGGTGGTCTACGCTGTCCGTGGACGGCAATGTTGGCCAGAAGGTGCTGCTGGATTGGGCGCATACGAATGCCGACAGTAAGGCCCTATGGTCCACAAGAGCTGGCTATGAGTCCTACCTAACCTGGAGCCAAGCCAAATCACGAGCTTGGCTGGCCCCGGAATGCGCGTAGCACATTGAATTGCATGGTTTTGCAAGGCTCCTTCAGTTTGAGATACACGTCCCCATTGGTGCGATCCGCTGCGCTCGACAGATAAACTGTGAACTGGCTCGGCTCGCAGTTGGATTTCGATAGGTTTATACGACTGAACCCCAACTTCCATGGACCCTCCTGCACCACCACCCCCTTGGTGTGGGCGAGAGCTGAAGTCTTCGTCGGCTATAGATACAACAAATCGTCCAGAAATACCAGTGGTGACCCAGCTACAATCTGAGACCGAACCACCGACATTGACCACACAGTGAAGACTTTGCGGCGACCGTGGACAGGCGGAACGGGAGACACCGGAACTGGTATATGCTTCTTGTTCTATCTGGAAACGTAACCATACTTGATTCTCCCGTTCGATTGGGGATGTGGAGGTAGGCAGCCTTGAGATCCAGAGACGTTGCCCAACATCTTGATTGGGCAAGACGGAGAGTATTGGCCAATGTCTCTCCATCCGATTTTTTTTCGTTTGATGAAGACAGTGAGCGGCTTCAGATTGAGTATTGTGTCCCGCCGCCAATCGCCCTTCTTTTTGGGAGCTAGGAAAAGCTTTGACCAAAAGCCCCCTCGAAAATCTAGGGGGATGGGAACAATTGCCTCCTTGCGTCGAAGGTCTGCTATCTCTTGAAGCAGGGCCTGACGCTTGGATCTGCTGGGAGCCGCGTGACCCTCTTGACAGAATGCCGGAGGAGGCCGGCCGTGATTTCCAGATGGTAACCGCGGTGACACACTCCTCAAAGCAGGATAGGGATTGCGATTTAGCAAGCACGCATGTCCGTGTGTGTGTTCCAGTTGGTTTAGGATTCTCGTTTTTCAATTCTTGTCGAAAAGTTTAATCCGATTTAAACCCAACTTGGAGTGAAGGTGCAATAGGAGTTTCATATTTACATGTGCAATGATTGTCAAAGGTCATGGATCCAAGGTCAAAGGTCACCGGAGGTCATGTTCCAGGCTGTCATCTTGCCGGGGGATGACGGCAAATTTCTTTGCTGTTTTGTTTGACAAAGTTTGACATTTTTTGTAAACGGAGATGCAAACTCTCATGGGAGTTGGTACAGGGGCTCGCCGGGCCTCCTCCACCCTCTCCTTTGGTTGTGGATTTAATCAAGAGGCTAACCAAACTTAACACGATTTAATCATCTTCAGCTTTGAAATGAGATCAATTATGACTTCAATATATTCTGTATCTTACAAAGATATGAACAGAAAACGAAAGTTTTTATTTGAAAAGTGGGTGACCCTTAAACCCTTTTTAGATGTTGAGTTCAAACGTATGAACCATCAGTATATGGTTGCCAATTTAAATGACTGTTACAGCTAAAACTGCCGTATGTTTTTACTTCTTGAGTAATATCTGTGAGCGGTTACTTAGCAATCCAAAACTATTATTTGAAAGTATTTTATATACATTAATCTGTTGTATCTTTAAATAACTAAATAAATGTTTTGGCGGCCAGTTGAAAGATGACTGTTTGATTTAGGAAAATCAATGTCCAAAATATATGTTAATAATAAACATGGTACCCGGTAACTTTGTTTCTGCAGTTCCTCCCCCTCCCCCTCCCCTCCCATAATTAAAATAAAAAAAAATCCCCAGATGCAATTCTCACATACACCCTAGTATCCAGCAGTGGTTTTGGTCAAGGGTAGCCCAGCCCTGGGAGGTGAACTTCAGGTCAAGTGTGTATTATGCTTTTGGGTAGTTACCTCATGGTACAGTTTCTTCTGACAGCTCCACATTATTGATTCCTAGGCTAAGTCGGGTACATGAACTCTTTGAGTGCTACATCCTTTCATCATGGAGTTACTGATGCATGGATCTTTTTACTTTTCAAAAATAACCTATATCCACATAAAACATGATTAAGATACAAATAAACAATTTGAATAAATAAATGCTCAATATGTATGTTTTTATTATTTTAAAACAATTGGGTGTTTTGAATTCATCATTTGATTGAAACCTTTGAATTATTTTCTAACTTACCTCACTCAAGGGTTAATGATGAAAATTAATATGGTTCCCCGACTCTGGAACCGGCCAAGAAAAAACTTAATTTGAAGTAATATTAATAGCCTAAAATATGTTGGCAGTGTCCGATTAATGATCATTTTCTGCTTAGTATACAATTGTTGAAATGACGCGAAAGGGGAAATTATATACCTGCACTGCATCGCTGTTCTACTTTTGAAATGAGAAAAAAGCCAACCCTTTTGTTCAGGCCATGTTGCTGAAACTGAAAGTCGGCAGTTCGCCAAAATGTTTAAACATTCGGATAGCATGATGGGCTGATCTGGGGGCGCTTATCACTTTATATGTAAAGTTTGCTGATGTAATTGAAAAGGCAAACAAATTGTAATAATTCTACTGAAGAACTGGTGTTTTCCCCGATGTTTTTCTTAAACCACAACTTCTACAATTTGATCAGACTTGCCGACATTTACGCAAATTAGCCCGTTACTCTTGGGGTTGGAGGACTATATTGGTCTAAATGCTATCAGCATGCCGACCGCTTCCGATACGGAGGTTGATCACAAAACCTAACCATTTTCTGGGAACTCCATCGTGCACAAGACAAGGTTCATTTGAACTATAATGCTTCGATCAAGTCTTAGTTTGGAAGCTTATTTTTTTCCGCCGATGATTTTTTTTTTTTTTGAACTAGCTAGCTTAAAAATTTTCTGCGGCTGTGAATTTTTTTCTGGGACCGTCCCGCGGTCCCGTGGATTTTGTAGGCCTGTTAAAATAAGTCCACTTAGCTTCAAGTGCCTTCCATGCAGGCAGAATGGCCTATGGACTTACTTTTTCTCCCACCTCCTTGCTTCAACCAGAGAAGATGCTTTAAGTATAGACTAAAAGTTGATAGAATTATGCCTCTGATAAGCTCCTAGGCGAAATCCAGAGTTCCTTTATCCGGGTGGTAAATGCACATGCTTGAAACCAAGTTGTGAGTTAATCCGGCAAGCGTGCATGTTTTTTTTTCAACACTTTCGATGCGCTGGCCATCTTTATTATTATAAAATAATATTAATAAGAATAAGATAAGATACTATTATTATTATTATTATTATTATTATGATTATTACTTAATAATAATATACAACTAATATAAAATAATATTATAAATAAATCATAAATAAATCACATAATCAAATTAAAAATAAACAGAGAATGAAAGACAAACACCTCAAAAATGAAAGAAGCCGTAATCACCCAACGGGTACCAATGGAAAAATATGGATAAGGGTTAAAATTGAAAAGTCCTAGATCAAATACCATAATAAATACCAATAAGTTCCAAGTCCCATTGGAACAGTTTTGTTTTACAGAGTAAAAATATCGTAGCATGACAGACTAGCAACACACAATACAGGCTACAATGCGACACGGTACTCAAAAATAATTACGACTAATGCATACCGCCCACGCCTACTGTGTTGGCAAGATGGCAAATTCGCTCACAGAATTATGTTAATGAGGTGTTCGAGAAAAATGGTTCAAAGTACGTTAATATTGCTTTATTACTCGAATAAATTATATATTCGTGATCCATAACATACACGGAGTCGGCAGGTACCAAAAAGAGGCCGGTAAGTGATTAGTATTAAGAAATTGTTTCGCGACAGTTTTTTGTGGAGAAAAACCCCGCGATATCTATAGTCTAAATCTCGTAGCCCGGGGCTCCGCCCGTCCCCGAGCTATGACGTGTCAAGCTACCATGCATGCAAGAATCCATAAATTACCGTTTGAACTCCAAATGCCAAATCCAGCAGATCGTGCCCGGCCCCTGGTTTAAAGTCGTAGTTAGTCTTTCTACTTTGATGACAGCTTTGGTCAAAAAAATGTCTGTTTGCCGTAACCTCGTTTTACGGTTAAACACAATACAACGTCTAGTAAAATTTAGGACTACTAAGGCTAATGAATGAAATTGTAGTTTTTTGTCCCGTCCCATTTTTTTTGACAGCATAGGACATTTCATTATTTTGGAAATTTATTATTCAAAAAACAAAAAAACTTTCATTTTTCTTGTTTTATGGGAAGAGTTGCCTAAATACAAGAGACAAACTCTCAATAATTAAGTCTTGCACTTTGGTGAATCGGAACATCAACAATTGTAACAATACATTAATGGCACTGTGCGACAGTGACTTGATAAATCATAAAATAGAAAAAAAAATTTCAAAAATAAATTTGTTCAATATTTTTGTCACAGCTCATGTATCTAACATCTCTTCAATGTATTGAAGAATTTTTTCAGCACTGAATGTTTGACCACATCCACCAAGTTTCATCATCCTACCGCAAATAGTGATTTGACCTTTCTGACCTCCACATGACCTTGATAACCTAATTTTTTCTGGCACTTAATGTTTAACACACCCATAAGATTCCTCATCCTACCACAATTAAGGTTTATAGCGATTAGAACATATTTTGGAATGCATTGACTTTTGAATCCGCGTCCATGACTCACTTCTGATCCCAGTCACCGCCTATTGAGATTAATGTTGCGAAGATGGACACCCACACTTGCTTAAGCGAAGGCAATTTTGCATATCCGAAGTACCGTTTTAAAAATATAGCAATTATGCTATTATTTAGCTCATTAACACACCTAATTTGCATATTGTCTGCCCAAAATGTAATAATCGGGTTGAGAACTCTTTCACCCACTTCTCCACCAAGTTACAACATACGCCTATGGAGCTCCGGATAGTGGCAGTTGCTTTTTGAAAATTGTCAAGGAATTCCCTTTAAAAGAGACATGAGGAGATTTTCCCGGAAAAAGAGCGCTCCCCAATTTTTCTCGAACCCCGTTTTTTTACATATTTGGAATGCTTATAATGTATTAGATCACACTGAAGTGAAGCTGAATTACGCGTCTTTATGTAAGAAGATATGATTAGTAGATTTCTGTCGTGCAACGACCGAAAGCCAAGCACGTTTTCTATGGGAACGATTACGATAGCAGGCAAATCAAACAGGTTTGCGGTTTTTTTTTTTTTTTTTTTTTTTTTTTTTTAAAAATGTTCTTTTTAGGTGGTCTACAACCGTCCAGTGAAATTTGAGAGAATATCGTATCCTAAAAAAAGTCCTCCTGTCACTTTAATTAGCTTATTTTGCATACCTGAACCCCATCTTTTTCATGCACAATTCGCAAAAAGATGTACGCCATGATGGGTGTTTCTGTAGAGAAGGAATTTTGCATAATCCGATGTACCATTTTCAAAGATACAGCACAACCCATCACCCTAACACTTTGCCCCTTTAGTGGAATTGGGGAAATGGGCCATAACTCCCCCCCCCCTTAAAATTAATTTTGGACCTTTTTTCAATTTAACTTTATTTCTAGCCTTTGTGTAGATAGGGAAAAAATATTTACCTTATGGGAAATGACTCAAAGTTAGAATTCACCATCATTAAATTTAGTTAAAATAAGATAAGGTATTCAATTTGGCAACACATTTCGAAAATATCATGGACCAGATTTTAAATTTGGGACCATCTGCGAGCGGGAAGGCGTGAATCGACTATTTTGCTTATTTTCAAATTTCCAAAAATTGTAAACAGGCTTGCAACCCAGGAAAAACTGCCCCACGTGCAACCGACCAAACAGAAAAACTTTCAATAAAGTATGGTACTATGTGAGGTATCTAATGATTTTTTAATAGCTTTGTTCTGGTATACTTTGCCGACTTGGGTTAAAATATAATGCGACTTTTATTAAAGTTGGGAGAAAATTGGCCTTGGAACTACCATTCTTACTCTGTTTCATAATGTATAATGTGATCAAGGCGAAGCTTGGTCACAGAGGTTATGAAGTTGCTTAGGAAATTATTTCTTGGTCAAATGCTGTGGATGAAGAGCTAAAACCAATAATAATGGAAATATTTTTCAATAATTATAAATTTCTAGCGGCAAGCAATCGGACGCGGTCGGTGGCGACGGAAAACTAACAATTTCATTTCATTAGCCTAAACGGTAAATCACAGATCGAATCTGTGTCGTGTGGATAGAACCACTGACACCGACGAACGTTAATTGGATGTCTCTGGAGCGTGTTACACACAAATAACATACCTAATTTACCTGTTTGATGGACTTTTTCCCTTCTTCAAAATAGTACCTTATTACAAAATCACGTACACAATTGTTAACTTCAAAACGTCACAAAGATTTCAAAAATATAAAGCTCGTATTTGAAAAAAAGAAAGAACACTGGATCGTTTCACTCCACACAGCTACTCAATATTTGTTGTTTATAAACACACTTTAACACAATGACCCTGGTCATTTAACATTCCCATTCCCTGCTATTGTGATATCATTACGCGTCTTAAACTTCATAACATTGGTGAAATATGGAAGTGTTCCCATCAGAAAAGGCACGTGAATTTATTGCAAATGGTTTATATGCCATTCATATTTTATTAATTTTCAATTTAAAAATGATTGTTCATAATAGATGTAAGAATTATTTTTTAATAAATCTGCTAGAGTTTGATGAAGCAGCCATTGCGTTATAGTAATGATTTACACAATGAGTTCACTGGTCTCCGTGAGTATCCCGATATACCCTGTGGAAGTATCCTCGCCAAACCTGTAATGGGTGAAGTGCATCCGTATGTTTGGTAACGGAACATGGTGAATTTCGGGTATTGGCAATGACGAAAACTGGATTAGTCTCCCTTGTGTAAAAAGTAGTTGGAACATGACCCTTATACGTCACTTGATGTTATTATACACGTGAATTGTTGGACAACATTACCGGGTTGGCACGTAATATTATCAGAAACTTCATGGAAAATTTGCATTTTTGGTGGATTGAAATCTTAAGTGGTATTTAGAATTAGTTCAAAGACATGTTTCACCATGCATTTGGGGCAATTACGATGAATCACAATTTTTGAAAGGGTTTTTAGAGCAAACACGCTGGAACGCAATTGAGTTACCTATCGTCGTCTGTGGGTATGGGTTTATCCCTCTAGCACAAACCCGATTCGATCTGGTAGGCTAACGGTTCAGAGATAAAATTATTAAAAATCTCAACGGTTTTCAGTTAATTCTGGGGGACAGGTTTTGATCACGAAATGCCCCTTATTAATTTTTCCTGTGAGTTGCTGCTCTTCTGTGTCATCTTCTTCATTTTGGTTCAGTGATTTTTTAACTATGTGCGAGTCCATAAAATCTCATCATTTAGTGCAATAAACCCAAGCCCAATATGGGGGGGGGGGGCATCAATGGGAGCAATATGCTGAAATCTTGCTGAGAGTGCTAGTGCTAGTAACTTCTCCTCTCCTGGACTCATTTCCTGTCACAATCTCGCATTGTATTTTTTACTTATCTGTCATGTGCTGGTCACATTCCAACAGTTTTTACCACAATTTTGTATGACATTTTGGAGTATTTGATAATATTTTTATGTCCAAATAGCTTTTCAAGTATAGTAATTATCGGTATATTCTTACCGTACGTTATAAGTTTACAGTAATATTTCATGATGTTTTTTTTACATGATAGTAAAATTCCATTTGTCAGTTTATTTTGTCTGAAAATTGAATATTGTAAAGCGCCTAGAGGCACCTGCATTTGGGGCTGTATAATAATTACTTATTCTTATTATTCTTACTACTACTACTAGCTGAACGCGGGAAAATTCAGAGAAAATTAACCGTAATTGTTCCTACTAAAACGCCCCGGGGGCGCCGTCGGTGCATTTTTCAAAAGGGAGGGTGTTTTATTACAGTCAAAAATGGAAAGTAAAAAATCCCGCAAAAGTCACCTTACACACGCTTGTTTTCACTGATTACCAACAATACAAGTGAACGAGCAGGGGGACGCTGTTTTCGCACCTCCCGAGGTCAAAGTTCATACTAATTAAACTATGACAACTGCGCACAACAGCGATTATGATACGGATTACGACAGTCCCGGCCATTAAATCATGTAATTTAGGTAAGCTTAACTCATTTTCTTGAAATGTTTTATCCAAAAATCGTAGGGGGTGTTTATTAGAGCAGGGGCGTTTATTAGGAACAACACGGTAGTAAATACAACTTTTGCAAATATGAATGTCTGCCGGAGACCTGTTGCTGCATGTAGCCCCAGGAGAAGGGTAAAGTTACTATGGGGGTCAAATGTTTGAACTGCTCTAAATCTAATGAAATTTAGCTCAAATATTCCTTCGGTAACCAGGAGCAAAAAAAGTCAATTGGGTCACATGCGTGTGGTGCTTCCTTTCCAAGATATTTGGGAAAATAGTCAAAAGGTCATTTGTTCATTCCTGCACAAACAAACTAATAGGCAAAACTGGTGACGGCTAAGCCTTAGACTGAGCTTTAAGACTCGGCTCTCAGTCTCTATAGAGACTGGGATGACGGGCTATTATGCCCGTGGTGGAAGTGGTCAACATGACTTTAATCGGATGACCTACATGGAATAATTATCCCTATTTTTAGGTTGTCTGATGCAATCGGAAAGACCTTATATCTGCATGATTCGTGCGTCTGTGTGTCCGTCTGTGTGTTCGACTGTGTGTCCATCTGTGTGTGTGTCAAACATTAGTAGCTTATACATTGAGACAAGGGGTCTTGTGGGGTAACAGATGTAGGTCAAATGCCATTTAGGGGTCACTTAGGGTCATTGTATTCCTAAAATATAAACCTTTTGGTTGGCACGTTTTCAACTTAATGTAACTTTCTAGTGCAGTGATGGATCAAATTCATACTTGTTCTGCTCATGCCTTATGTGGGGTAACAGATGGGAAGGTCAGAGGTCATTCAGGGTCACTTAGGGTCATTATATTGTGCTTTTATTCTTTGACCAGATAATCGGACGACTTATATGGGACCGCTTCACTATTTTTTGCTAAATCTCTCATGACAAAGTTGTTGGGAAGGCCACAGGGCAGTGGAGACCAGACATTACCCTATCTGAAACCAGTAATGTTTTTTAAAAAAAATGGAGAGGGACCCTTCTGATGCAGTGTACAGGCAAGGTTCTACAAGTTGCTACCGCTTGTTGTAAAAACTATATGACACCCTTCACAGAACTACATGTGTAAAACATATTTTTTAAAAGAATTAATAGCACTTTTTTTTTTAAGAGCACCCCCAATTTTTCCAAAGCTTGAGATTTTTACACAGTTGCACTGGTAACTGGCTTAGTAAACTATACCTGTGAATGGTTTTAACCTCGAAGAAGGGATTTGTACTTAGAATTAATTTCATCTCGGAGATCTCCGATAGTTAGTTAATTAAACGGCGTAAGAACGGCCTCCTACCAATATGAAATTGCTGGGGAAGGAATTAGCGCCATGTACTTGTCTACGCTAATCCATTAGTGTTTTATTGGTTCAGGCAAGTCAAGTTGAGGTCATATTCTTGAGGTGGCAATATTCTAATCATGAATGGAGATAAACTTAGCATTCCAGCTCTGCCGTTAAGTATAATCTGGGATCCTAATTCTTACAAAATCGCTTATGTTAAATACACATATTTTAGCTTTCTCGTTTGCAGGTATAGTTTCCTAGACAATTACCAACATATTAACTGTGCAAAAATATCCAATTTTGAAAAATTGGGGACGCTCTAAAATGTGCTGTTATTGCTTTATCCTCCATGTCTGGTCAAAAATGTGGAACCCCACTTTCTTCTGCCCCTTCCCAGGTTAAAATATGAATGGTTCTTTCTGTGACTTAACATAAACTTGGAATGAACAAGAATCAAAACCGTCCTTAAAGTTCATACAATATTCATTCTATAATTTCATTTTAACAGTTGGCCTTTGCAGAACAGGGGATGTTGTATGGGGTACAGATGTTCTCACAGAATCATAATGTGACTCTCCAAAGCACTACTACTGATGAAGTCAAGGTGGTCTGGAAGGTGTTTCATGAAAGGTAAAGTGATCCAATAAAACCAGGAATCAAATTTAGATTTTACGTGATCGGAATCTGCTTAGATTGCACTTTTAAATCATACCAAATCTATTTCTCATATTTGGTTCTCAAGATAGATGAATTCTTTACATGCTCCTAGGAATAAATGCTCTAATTACTCTAGAACATTATTGTTTTATTGGCATATTTTTATCCCCTGACTTGAAAAGCAGAAGGGGAATTTTGCGAGAGCACGCGTGTCTGTATGTATGTGTATCTGTGTTTCAGTTTGGTTAGGTTTTTGTTTTTCGGGTCTTCGAAAAGATTAAAACCAGACTTGGGGTTAAGGTGCAGTAGTAGGGTTCCTTCGTATGTGGATGATGTCAAAGGTCATCTGAGGTCATGTTCCATACTGCCATCTTTCCAGGGGGATCATGCAAGTTTACTTGCTGTATTTTTAATTTTGAAGATGCATGTAGCAGTTAGGGTTAATTAGAGCTGCCATCTTATCCAGTGCTGTCCAAATCAGTTGTTTTGAGTCCAATGTTAGTCATTTACCTTAATTTAAAAAGTAAAAATGATATTGTGTATTTTTTGCCTACACAGTGTGGTCTTGGTGGTATTGGTGGTTGATGATGGAAGTCCCGATGTGCATCTGAATACTCTGCTAGATAATATATTTCATGCAATGGTAATTCACTTCCTCTTCCTAAATGCTTACTCTAGTTGTTCAGGGTTGTATGAGGCCTGTAATCTGGATGTTTGCATTCATGGGATACCAGTGTACCCACGCCCACCTGACACAGAGATTTGAGTGAATGACTCTCCAAGTCATTAGTGTTCAAAAAGGGCATGTCATGTCAACAAAAAGAGGACACCAAGATGTTTTTTGACTTACTAAGATACAGTTATATTGAGGACTCAAAAAACACTACCAAAAAGAGTCACAAAGTGTTCTAGAGAAATAATATTTTAACTCACCCCCTTGATGTATAACATTTGATTAGAGACCAAAAGTTCCATTTTACAGGAAAAAAGAAACAAATGCCACATTGGCGATTTACATTTAAATAAACAACATTTCTAGGTAAGGTTTATGATAAGAAACTACTAAATGTTCCGGAATGGACCCAATTTGAATGCGGCTTTTAGAAAATGGAAACAAAAACCACAGATTCAATATTTTAAAACTGAAAAACCTTTGGTCTCTACGTTTGATACAAAGTAATTAAACAGTGTTTGATTTTAATGAACAATTGAATAGGAACATTTTGTGCTGTAGTTCTGTTTTCTTAAATTGTGGGTAAATGTGTGTACTGCTTTTTTACGTCGTTAGTTAGTTTGTAAACCGAAAGTTTTAAAATCCGGTTTGTCCCCAACAAACCGAGGGTGGCCGGATACACCTCACACACAGCCAATACTGCGGGGTGTGAGGTGTGCGGTATTTATTAGAGCAAAAGATAATTATTCATCCGGATGCCCCCTGCCTGACGTCAAAGTCCAAAGTTATCGCGGTGGGCCCTAGCCTGGGCACCACGCCCACCATGCAAGGAAGCATTGTGCCTGGATGTGGGATGGCTGCTATTAGCCTACAGAGTGATGCCCTGTAGGTAGATTTCTTTTTCATCTAACTGGGTAACCCGATACCCTCTCACAGATTTTCCTTAGAAACCCAATGTGGGTGATGGTACGGTTTAGTCACCGGGACAAGGCTATGGGACAGGTAGTACTGGTTACCAGGATTACCCGTAGCAGGCCCCTCAGGATAACGGACCTGACCTGAACTGCTTACTAGAGTTAAACCGTGGATGGATGGACGTTTTGTATGGGGTGGCATTTGGGTAATAACAGCACCCCTGCAACCTATAGATCCATTTTTCTTGGTCATGCCAAAGTTTCTCCAAGTTGCAAAAATTTGGCAGGTTTCTTCACCTCATAGCAAGGCATTCTTTGACAAATTGTGTAAAAAAAAAAGGATTTTGGATATAACTTGCATGTCAGAAATTATTCGGTCAAGATTAAATACCATTGATTCAATATTCAAAATATGGGTATAAGGGATTTTGATATCCATTATTTGGTATGGTGGATGGAGTATAAAATGGGTTACCAAATTTGGTCAAATCGGGGAGAGGGATTAGCTACATCGTGATGTCACCATGGTATTATTATAAACTGTAATACAAATCTTGACAGCCAAATTGGCCGAATTTTGCAGATAGTATTGATGTACCTATTTTCAATCATTTGAAAGCTGTTGTTGCAGCTTGAAAGAGGTTGATACTGTCATCTGGGTCAGATGGTAAACCATGTAGATAAAACCCTGCGTACCTAAGTTTTGTTTCATGTTTCTTAGGTAATGCTGGTTGGCTCAAGCATAGTCTTAGTCAGTATAAGGAATGTGGAACGTCTCAGAAGGGATCTTAGGGTAAGTTTGTTCCAAGTGATTGTGATCTGTTGATAAAGCATGAAGTTCTTAAATGTATGTTTATCCCAATTTGAACTGAACATACATGAGTATGTTGTCAAAGCGACATGAGGAGAGATTCCAGAATTAGAAAGAGCCCCCCATTTTTTTCAACCGGTTGTTTTTGCATCTTTGGAATTGCTCCAATGTATCAGATCACCCCTGAAGTGGATAAGCCGAGAATACGCCGTCTTTGTGCACACAAGATGATGATTTAGTATTTCTGGCGTGCACGGACAGCAAGTCAAAGCACGGTTTTTCTATGGGGGGGAATTACGAGAGTAGGAAAGTTCAAAAACAAGGTTGATGTTTTTCTTTTGTACGGGTTGTCAATAAACCTTCAAAACGTTTTTGGTAGGTGGTATACAATCGATCCGTTGCAATTTGAGAGAAATTCGTATCCTTAAAAATCTCCTCCTGTCACTTTTTTTAAAGGGGGATGGCCGATGAGTAAGGAAATGAGTTTCATTCTTGATAGATAAGCCTTCACCACAAAACCCCATTTGTAAAGTGTCGCGGGCTAGAACATTATGGTTTTATTGGCATATTTTTATACCCCTGACTTGAAAAGCGAGGGGAATTTTTGCGAGATCACGCGTGGTCTTCAATGTTATATGTACCTTGTGTTCCCGTTTGGTTTAGGTTTGTTTTTTGTGTTTCGGTGTCTTCGAATAAGATTAAAACCAGACTTGGGGTTAGTGCAGTAGTAGGGTTCCTTCGGATGTGGAATATGTCAAGGTCCATCTGAGGTCATTTCCATACTGGCCATCCTTTCCATTGTGCTCATGCAAGTTTACTATGCTGTAATTTTAATTTTGAAGATGGCTGCTAGCAGTTTTAGGGTTAATTCGAGCTGCCATCGTTATCAAGTGCTGTCCAAAATCAGTTGTTTGATGATCCCATGTTTATTTAACTTAATTTAAAAAGTAAAATGATATTGTTTATTTGTTGCCTACACAGTTGTGTCTGGGGGTATTGGTGGTTGATATGGAAGTCCGCGATGTGCATCTGAACCGCTTCTATATAATATAGTTCATGCAATGGTAATTCATTCCTCTTCCTAATGCTTACTCTAAGTGTTCAGAGGTTGTATGAGTCTGTAATCTGGTGTTTGCCATCAAGTGGGATACCAGTGTACCCACACCCACCTGACACAGAGATTTGAGTAAGACTCTCCAAGTCATTAAGTTTCCAAAAGCTGCCATGTCAAAAGAGACACCAAATGTTTTTTGCCTAGATACATTTATATCTGAACTCCAAATAAACTACCAAAAAGAGTCACAAAGTGTTCGAAGAAATAATATTTTAAACTCACCCTTGATGTTATTAAACATTTGATTAGAGACAAGTTTTCCTTTACAGAAAAAAAATAAATGCCACCATTGGCTAGGTACATTTAATAACAACATTTCTAGGGTAGGTTTATGAATAAGAAACTCTAATGTTCCTGGAATTGACAAATTTGAATGCTGCGTTTAGAAAATGGAAACAAACAAACACAGAATTAAATAGTTGTAAAACTGAAAACTTTTGTCTCTTCTACTTTTTGATCCCAAGTAAGTTATAAACATGTTTTTTGATTTTCATAACAGTTGATATGCACATTTTGTGCTGTATTTCTGTTTTATTCATAACTTGTTGGTAATGTTGTGTTTTACTGCGGTTTAGTGAATGAGGTTTTCGGAGCCTTATCATGGTTAAATCTTTTGGTCCCCACCAAACGGGGTGGCCGGATACACCTCACACACAGCAATACTACTTAATGCGGTGTGAGATTTTTTAGAGCGAAAAGATAATTGACAACAACATCATGCCCTGCCTGAACGTCAATCCCAGTTATCGGCGGTGGGCCAGCCTTTGGGCAACCACGCCCACCATGCAATGCAAGCATTTGCTGGATGTGTGATTGGCTGCTATTAGCCCTCCCGAGCTGATGCCCTTGTAGGTAGATCTTCTTTTTCATTCTACCTGGGTAAACCAGCTACCCTCCTCATCAGATTCCTTAGAAACCCACGGGTGACGGTTTAGTCACCGACAACTCGCTCTGGGACAGGTAATACTGGTTCCAGAATTACCAGTACAAGGCCCCTCAATGAAACCTGACCTGACCTGAAGCTGCTTACTAGAGTTTAAACCGTGGAATTTTTTATGGGGTGGCATTGGTATACACAACCCCTGCCCAACCAAGATCCTTTTTTTTTCTTTTCTTTGTTCATATAGTAAGGGCAGCCAATTTTCTCCACGTGGCAAACATTGGCAGTTTCTCCCTCATAGCAAGGCATATTTGGACAAATTGTGTTAAAAAAAAATATTTTGGATATCAAACTGCAATGTCGAAATTATCTCTTTCACAGATTCAAAAGTAACCATTTATTACTATTCAAACTATTGTCTAAGGGATTTTGATTACCCATATTTGTAGTGGATGGAGTAGAAATGGGTTACCAATTTGGTCAAATCGGGGAGATGTGATGCTCCTAACCTTGATGTCACCATTGGTATAACTTGTAATCACCCAATCTTGGACAGCAAATTGGCCCTGCATGTTTTGCAGATAGTTTGATTGTAACCTATTTTCCAATCATTTGAACTGTGCTGCATTGAGAGATGATAACTGTCATCGTGTCAATGGTAACACCCTGTAGAATAAACCCTGCTTACTCTTAAGTTTTGTGTTTCATAGTTTCTTTAGTTCAATCTGGTTGGCTTACTATAGTTTAGTCAGTATAAGGAATGTGGAACGTCTCAGAAGGGATCTTAGGGTAAGTTTGTTCCAAGTGATTGTGATCTGTTGATAAAGCATGAAGTTCAATAAATGTGTTTATTTTATCCCACTTGTTAACTGACCATACATGGTTATGTTTTCAAAAGACATGAAGGAATTTCCAGAACGAATCGCCCCCACTTTTTTTCGAACCCGGGTTTTTTGCATATTTGAAGGCTTTCCCCAAGGTATTAGATCACACCTGAATTGAATAAGACGAATACGCCGTCTTGTGCACAAGATGATGATTTAGAGTACTTTTCTGTCGTGCACGACAGAAAGTCCAAAGCACGGTGTGCTATGGGGATAATTACGATAGTCAGGAAGTTTCAAAACAAGGTTCGTTTTTTCTTTTGTACTTGTTTTCCATAAACCTTCGAAACGTTTTTGGTTAGGTGTTACAATCGAATCCAGTGCAATTTGAGAGAAAATCGTATCCTAAAAAATCTCCTCCTGTCATTTTTCTTTAAAGGGGGATGGCCCTGATTTAAGGAATGAAGTTTTCACTTGATAGATAGCCGTACTCCAAAACACCATTATGTAAAGTTTCGCGCCAATATTTCATTCCATTTTGATGTGAGAGCTAAAAATGTGAATTTTGTAAGCGTATAGGTAATTGTGTAAAATTAATATTGGTCGACCAAAATGGGGCACATTTTCGCTCATAACTTCCAAACCCAAATATCCTTTGGCTCTTAAGATTCACAGGGTAAAATGAGAAAATAGTCGCTTTCGTCTGTCCAAAATGTTGACCACTTCGGTAAATCTGGGGCATCTGGGACGAGGCTATGAGCATCGGCCATGGACCTTTAACCATCACTCGTGGCTCATCTGTGTGTTTGCCATGCATTGTAAGATAACTCTCACTTACTTTCCTCGAGTCCGTGGCTCTTGAATGTGTTTTTTCAGTTTTTTTTTTCCAGGCGACCAGATTGCTCATGATGTCGCACATCAATTTCAAACAAATCAAGTTTTGTTGCTATTACATAATGCTTGTGTCCATATTTATCAGAATTTGCACAGTTTATTGACACCGTTTGTGAAATCTCTTCGTTGCAACCTGTATTTAAGTTTTTACTTTCTTGATTTTTTCAGTCAAATACCTCAACATTGTTTTACTTGGAAATTAATATCCTCTGCATATGCAGATCCTCTGCAATATGCAGAACTAGGTAATAGTGATCTACTGCTTTGTTGCATTTTGTAAACATTACAGAATATGTTACAACATCATCAGACATCCTTGTGAGAGGTTTCTACAGAGATTATTTGGGCACCTCATGGAAACTGTTGATGTCTTAGCTTGTGCAAAGAAACATGTAACTTACAGGTAATTTTTGATTTGTTCCAAAGTACATGGCGATCTATCTTGGGGGTAATCTAAAATGTATCCACACTTTTAGCAGCTCTTATTCTTTGGTCCCAATTAGAGCTTTAAAACCCGTAACATCCTGTGCCACAACACCATGGTATTGGTTATGGGCTGGTCACTACAAAGGCCACACTTAGTCACCCTTCCATCTAAAAACTGCCAGAAATTCAAGGTACACTGTTCTCACCAAGCTTGTATTCTGTATTTATTTTTTGTGTCATCTGCTTCATTCTATTTCATCCATTATATACATTACGAAATGATCCAACTAGTGCATTTTTTTTGCTCAAAAAGGCCAATTGTAGACACCCTAATCCACATTAAACTTTCGTTCGCCCATGCCTAGAAGCGGTCCATGCTAGCATCGATACTCCCAACAATGAACGTTCACTGACCCTGTTGCTCTTTTTTGGTGGTCTCAGTTGTGCCGCACCATGTGAAAATTTTAATGTATAATTATCCAGAATATTGTCCGCCTTATCCCGATTTTTTCGGCGATTTTGTTTATGTATATAAATATCTGATAAACATCTACCTCTACTGAACGGGTCCGTCGGAGTCTTGGATGAGATTGTTGTTGAAGTTTGAGATGTTTTTTTCTTATAAGACCGGAACCGAGTTGCTTAAGGAGTGATTCGGGAAAGAGTTCTATGGAATGGAATTCGGAAGATTTCTTGTAGTGGAATTCGGAAGATTTTCTAAGAAGTGGAATTCGGAAGCTG